>CM068321.1:28398859-28713859 GCA_034766995.1 Acanthacorydalis orientalis | reverse complement strand
GAATGATCTACATATATAAATTATTATAGACACTCACTTTATTCACCCTCCGTGTTATATACATATACATACATATATATATATATATATATATATATATATATATATATATAAATCACTTAAGAAGTTTACATTTCAACAAGTACTTTATTTAATAAATTAAAAAATCGGCATCTTTTCTTTGATCAAAAAGAATAAAATTATTTTTTTTATTACCTATCATAATTTTGGCAGTTCTGAGTTTAGTACAATTTCAAATTCTAGAGTAGTAGAAGCATTTAGTTGCAAAAACGATGCATATTCCCTTAGTTAGCTGGAAATTAAATGTAGTACACGATTTATATATAAATTAACATACATTTCTACATGAATATACATTTCTTGAACATGAGTTCTTTTAGAAATAAAGAACTTATTATATCTAGTGTATAATTAGAAATAAAAGTCAAGAGTATGTATTTTCTCTTACCGAGCGGGTTTCTATAAATGAATTCTTTACATACAAACACAACCAACAAAATTTACAAACAAATAAAAAAATGATGAATTATCTAAAAACAATAACATTCGAACTCTTTATTTCAACTACATGACTGTTGTAAACTTGTCGAATATTCCTGTTCGAATTTTTGTTATTATTTCGGATAAGTATCTCTAAACAAATTGAAAACATAAAATGAAAAATAATATACTTTGTGTCATGAAGGAACCGACACAAAACACCAAAAGCTAAGTGTTGCTTTCAGTCTAAAATTTTATCTATTTTTATTACAACCTTTAATATGATATCGAATTTTCAAAATTCATATCTAGAATATTACAAAAAAAAACTTAATCTCTACCAAAATGCGAGAGAATCGAAAACAAAGTACAAGGTTTTTATGTGCAGAGTTTCAAAATGTTCGGTAAGTAACCGGCTGTCTTAAAGATAAAAGATTTCAAACACAAAAATTCAAATATGAATTTTTTATGTCTGAATTCTTAAAATGATGATTAGAATTTATATTTTCTAGAATGAACATTTAAAACATTTTATGTAAATATCTCCACAGTCATTAGTCTATACTTAAATAAGCTAATATAGAAAAGTAATTAAATTTTCTACTATACACATCTTTTTGAAATAAACTCAAAAATATTTTCAGTCAAGTACTATTTTTTTGCATGCAAAACATACAAAGAATGTTTTTACGTATATCTCTGCATTTTTTGACCGAAATTAAAAAAAAAATTTCGAAACAACGTTAAAATCTCAAGAACATATATTAAAACATAAATGTTTTATTAGGTATTTAATTTAAATCTCATTATTCCTATAATACAATTATTTGTATACATTGTTTAAAAATGTAGCATATACTCAATTAAATAAATAATTTCCGTAACACATTTCTATATAATCATTTGAATATGATTTTAGAACAGTTCGTCGACTAAAAAAGTCGCTTGTAAAATTCACATTGTAGCGTAAGAAAATCACAGCCAGTAATAGGTAAACTTAGCATGCAAAACACTTGAACGTAATGTTTCTCAACGTGGAAAATTTAAGAAAATGAAGTAAACGTGCTACAGTAAACGTGTCGTTTTTTTATGGATACTCTTGCAGAACTTATAAAATGTTATCACCATAAAACGCGTTTTTCGATGGCTTGAACGTTTTGAAAATGAATGTATATTGATACAAAGTTTTTCATGGACCATTAAATTTATATATATATATATATATATATATATATATGATATTTACTAAGAATTATTATAAATAAAAAAGTTGTTTTGTTTTGCAGCCTAACTAAGACACAATATGTACAAAAATCTAAAAAGCTGCGTATAATCTGAAAATCACACGTCGAATGAACTGTACTCCCTCTTCACAAACTGACATTGAACCTTCTACAATTTTACGATTTCCCAAGAGTATCGCCGTACTACGACAATGTCAAATAAAACGACACATCGCTTTGTCTTACTGTACTTCACTTTTAACTTATTAGTTGTAACGCAATGTCGTGATTGATGATAATGAGAAATATACTTAATTATTTTATTTTCTATCGTCACAAAGCTAACATAAAAACACCACAATTGCAGCATTTACAGCATATATATATATATATATATATATATATATATATATATATATATATATATATATGATATATATATATATATATATACAAACAATATTCAGCTTTTAATAATATACTGCTATATAAATGCCTCTTTCCATTTAAACAAACGAGTGCCCTTTTTCATTAATTTCCAATGCATTTATTCCTCCCATTTATATTATATTTAGGAAAATAGTCATTAAACATTAACTTTATTTTTATCTAATTCATATTAAAATATATTTTTCTTCTAGCTACATCTATATATATATATATATATATATATATATATATATATATATATGTATGTCTATGTATATATATATATATATATAATTATATGTAAAGTATATAATTTATTAATATAATAAACAATATAAAATCCCTATACATATCACAAAAACTCTAACACTAAGTTTAACAATAATTTCAATATTATCAAATATTTTCCGATACACAGTTAACGGTTAAACATTCAACGGTCTCTCGGCTTATCCTAAAAATTAATTACATTGACATACAGTTATCGAAGTATAAAGAATAAATTTACTTTACAATGAAAGCAGAACTTGATACTTTCATGAAGTTGCGTTAGTATATATCGATAAAATGTATACGAAAAATATAGGGAAAAAAACCCTTATTGAGTAAGATAAATTATATTCAAAATAATTAGTTACACTATAGCGAAAAACGAAAAGCGCTAACACAAAAATCGTGACTACGAATCTATAATGTAAGCATGTACTTTATCACTGTATGATGTTCAAACATAAAAAATGAATTGTAACTTTTGAGTATCATAAATTTTGTATCGTCATTATAATTCGCTTTTATATATACTGTACAAAATTAAATCAGTGATATTCTTCATATATATATATATATATATATATATATATATATATATAATATGTGTGTGTGTGTGTATATATATATATATATATATATACACACATATAATATAATATATATATGTATTACTTAGAATAAAAATATAGACACTGAAGATATTTGCTTTCATATTTTCATACAAATTTAAAGTATTATATTCGAAATATTTATATTTAGACTATACAAATATAACCAAAAAGATGGATACGATTGAATATAATTTATATAAAAGACTAGCTTAAACAAAATAAAAATATTTTAGAAATATATTTTTAAATTTTAGAAATTGCAAATTTATCATGAAATTATACCATTAAACAAATTCAACAAGATATGTAATGTATTTTTTCTCTTACTCTGCTACCATACTTTATAAGAATACAGAAAAAGAAGTGATATACTTTTACAATTTCATCTCAATTATATTTAAAATAATTATATTCACATAATTATTTTAACAAAAAAAAATCAAAATGAACGATAAAGTCAATATAATTTATTTACTGGTATAAGAACAGTAAACTACAAATATATCATCAACATTTTTTGAAAATATTAATACTATTATCATACAACTATACCTTAATTTCATAACACCAAGTCGCCTATGAAAAATATGGAATAAACAAAGTGTTGATACAAATGTTCACCACATTGTCAGAAATGATCTTTATGAATCAAAAATGAAAACTGGGTTTATTACACTATTCAACTGAATACTCGTACATTTATTTTCAACTTTCACTAGTTCGAAATTTCAAATATTTCAAGTTCCGCACATTATAAAAATGAATGTTCAAACGACGAAGATGCGTGTGCACTAAATTAACCAACATGGCTGAATGTCGTGAAAATCGACGACCAAATGCGGCGTACTGTGTAATTAATAAAAAATATATATTACTTTGATCAAGTTACACAAGATCATATGCTACGTACAATACATACCAATGTACGTACAAAATGCGTAACACACTAGATATGTACATACAATGCAAGTATACGCCATCTTTATTTCTTTCTTCAATAAAAAAGGATAGACATATAATGAATAATTAATTTAAGAATATAATTCAGAAATGTATTAAATCATCGATTTTGTCATTCGACATTTTGATTTCATATAATTTGTTTAATATTCTGCTTGTTTTCAATTAAAATAAATAAATATGAATAAACTGTGAATATAACTTTGAAACATATTTATTCTTTTATAGAAAAAAATCGAAGTTTTAATGTGTCCACCTACTGTCTGTTTGTCCAAACTCCATCCGTAAGAATTTATAAAAAATATTATTTGCAGGATTTTTATAAACTGAGTAATTGTTTATTGTCTCCGGTTTGATATGAATTTAAAGGTATTTTTTTACATTGATTATCATTTTCTGAAATTTATCGACATATTTAAAGTTTTTGTGATGAGTTCAAATATTAAATTAGTGAAAAAAGTATAAATAAGACATCGTATTGACTGTAAATGAATAGTTTAGATTAATAAATTATTAATAAAAATATATACACTGCTGTTTCGGTCTTCATTACAGATTTCAAATTCAATGAACTTTTGTATTTTTATTTTTCAATAAATCTATATTCATTTTTCAATATTAATTCTCAAATAAACCTTTTAAATAATAATTAGAATGGTTGTCCACATTTAATGCAGTTCGATTAAGTTAGATACTTATTCATAGTTTCTGACAAATGAAATTGTGACAAACAGCTAGCCAGTGGATAACCATCCTTAGTTCAACTCAATGATGAATCATAGAAAATACATACAAAATAAAGAATATGTTTAAAATATATTACTTGCGAACTTACTATGTCATTCTACTAATTATTTTAATACAAAAATTACTAATAATGTTTGGTAATCATTTTGAACATTAATTAATAAATAAATATTGTCGCTGTAGTAACATTATAATAATAATAATGATATACATACATAGAGAGAGAGAAATAGACAGAGGAATGGAATGATGAGTGTATTACAAATGAACTTATAAAACAATATAAAACTTTTATAAAAATCATTAATAATAATTTTATTTTCATGTTAGCATGATTTTCTCATCTCGTAAAAAATATCCAAATAAATATAAAAGAAATAATGCGCATAAAATATGATTATCCTTCACATACAGTGCGAAACTCGTCTGTGACACGGAAACGATTAAGCCCAACATTGCTGACTGAACGTGTCACACGTTTCAAATTTCAATTATATACCTTGACAGAAACGGCAATCGCCGCAGTATCGTTATGACGTCTACCGCATCAAGTCTCGTGCACGTACCATGTAGCACATCCATCCCTTGAGATATAAGTAACACCGAAAACGTTACAACTTACACAATGAAAAATGACAAACAAGAAGTACGTTGCATTTCACATATTTTTCGTACCTCGGGTATTTTTATCGAAACGATTTTCTAGCCACTATCTGTCAATATGATTTATTAAATTTTAAAATAAATATAACAACACAAGCAACTGAAATTTCATATCTAATTTCCTAATATTAAATCTTGTCACAATACAATTCTGACACAGCAGCTAAAAATTCTCTTTCACAAATGAATCATGCCAATTTATAAAATATTAAATTTAAAAAATTCTCTTGTCACTACAAATCAGAAAAGAATTTTCTGGTCAAAAATGATCAATGAATCATTATTGATCATTCTTTATTGTTATTGATCATTCTTATACACATTTTAATAACAATTCCATCGTTATCAAAACGATGAAGTACAGAAAGCTGTGCCTTGAGGGATGAAAAAATAATTTAATTGTAACAATAACTTTTATTATATAACATTTAATATTCAATTTTTTCAATATTTTTTATTTTAAAATAATATTATTAAAAATTTGGTAGATCTAACGATTGTGAACTCGCTATAAAATATAATCATATAAAAAATATAATTCAGAATTCAAACATATTCTTTTATTGACAGAGCATAAAATGAACCCATTATCATTATATTCTGTTTAAGTATTCGCCGTTGGATCGATCATTTTATATTTCAACAGATATAGTGAAATACAAATTAATACAACAATGAAGACAAAAAAAGCACCAAATTATTTTTTTAATAATATCAAGGAAAGCATTATGACTTGTTTGTAGTTTATTATATATAAACTGCAAAAAGAATATGTTATTACATTTGCAAGCATTATTTGTATGTATTTTTAAGTAAAAGACTTATAAAAATTACATTCTTGAACGGAATTAATCTTTAAATGATATTGTAAAACAAATATCTTCAAACTGCATTCGTTGTTTGTTTTTATCCACTATATCATAAAATAATTTGATCCTGCATATTAAATTAAACTGAAAACACTTCTGACAAAGAAAAACAACAACAATCACATAAAACTCAATGCCAATAAATTGAAAACAGATAAGCCAGTGTCGTCTGACATTTCTCAAGACTGGAAGAAAGAAACGAGCGCGTATACACACACACGCACGCACACACACACAAGTAACTTTTATGTCAAAAGATAGCCGAACAAAATCCACAACTCACAAGTTTCAACCTAATATCACCCGATCCGAAAAGGTGTAAATTCGCAATAAAAAGTTTTCTCCGTGTAACAACTTTGACGGGATACCTATGTTTTTTTTTAAATCAATATATAAGTTCGAATAAGGCGAGATGTGAAAACAATCTGCGATAAAGAAAATTCATGAATAATTTTTCAGTTTTTCCTGCTTATTTTTTGCATATTGTTTGCTTTCGAGCTGTACTGGTTTTTACTATGAAAGTATTATAAAATAACTACCAACAAAAATATATTTCGTTTGATAAATAACTATATGTAGTAGTTTATTCATTATTGACATTTACAGACATGTGAACTCAATGGAAAGTTATATTTAATCTAAAACTATACAGACACCTTCATGAAAGGACAGATTTATTATTATATACTTGATTATATTTTAGAAAGAACACACCTGGTAGATTGATTTTATGTTTTCTTTTCAACGTATGTGATTTTGTATTAAATACCATGTGTAAAATCAATGAAAACAAACATTCCTACTTTACAAATTGTTATAAAGTCGTTAAATTTTATGACTATATTAATTCATAATAATATTTATGTATTATTGACAAAAACTTAAAAAAATATATCTTCTATATACAAAAAAATCGTTAATATGTTTTTATTTTAAACAATTACTCTTTATAGTTACTAAAAATCATTTAAATTACTTTCGTGGAAATTCGTAATTCCAGTGATAAAGTTTGATTATAATTCCAAAATGCCTGGAAAAAAGATATAAATAAAAATAAAACTTTTTTAGTCTTACTATCAAATAAAACCTTTATATTTTTAATTATTTGTTCAACTATATTAATACTTGTTTTCGAAACCATAAAATATATATTATTTAAATAATGGAAAAACCCTCCGCACATATATATTTGTATGCCCGTGTGCTTAGAGACGTAGCACCCGGTTTACTTTCTTTTTCATAAAAGAAATGAAACAAAGGGCGAAATCTTCTCGCGTACTTCATTCAAACACGTTTCGATGTAGGTATACATTACAAGAAAATGAGGTAATTTTCTTCTGTTACTTTTCGTGTCGCCGTTCGTAGAAAATGAGGATAGAGAAGCAACGACCACAGCATATGACGAGTAGAAAGTATTTTCCGCTTCGACGGCTACAAACAAATGCACGCGCTCTGATGCCTCGCATTCTACTTCCATAGTTGTCATTTACGCTTGATAAGAAAAAAAACTGTTTCTGTGAGCCGGTCACCTTTTCATTTGACCTGACGGGGTAAATCGTATAACACAGGCTATTGTATTTCCGCTACTACAAATGTTTTTTGTCTGCAAGTTTTTCTCTTGATGTAATTGCATGGAAAGTTTTTTTAATAGAAATTAAAGTGCCTCGAGTATATATATATATATATATATATATATATATATATATATATATATATATATAAATCAAAATTATCCACAAAAAAATCGATGATGTCGACTTATTTATTTATGACGTCGAGGTTTCTATGGTACCCAAATATGTTTATCCCATTTAGAAAATAACACGTTGCAATCTGTCTACGATAATGATTATATAAACATACTAATATAAATATATATATATATATATATATATATATATATATCAACACGTTGCAATATATCTGCGAGAATGATTATATAAAAATAAATGTATTTCAAAAATGTTTATTGTTTCATTCGATTACATGACATGCTTATAATCGACAAGTGAGTGAAGGCAACAACCTGGGGGTGAAGCCCGCTATTATATATATATATATATATATATATATATATATATATATATATATATATATATATATATATATATATACATATATACACACTTTAAAATAAGGTCACTATTTTAAATCACAAACACACCTTTCTTAATTTGAATATCATGATTATTAATTATACAATTACTGAGTTTCATATTAATTTATTTTCCTTAAAGTTCCTTAAAAATAAATAAATAATTCCTATCTACATTTCTAAAATAAAATGTTTAAACATTTATAAGAAAACTGATTTTCATATCAGTTTTGAAATTTAGTTATTCTGTTTAGAACAAATTATAAAATTTTGACGAAGTTGCATTGATTTTCTCAATTGGTGTAACTGTTGAATTATCATTTCTGAATGAATTCAGCTGTTGAATCTACTTAATATTAAATTTTTATATCAGTAAAAATAAATTAATTTATTTTCATTAAGCATCTCTTTTTTGTCTATAGAAATAACTATACTACAAATGATTTTAAATAATTACTAGTACATAGCTCGTCAAAATTGACAGGAATATCGAAAGAAAAAAAATGTATATTTGTTTTTAAAATATATTTAAATGTAAAAATACCTAAGAACGAAACTTAATGAATTAAACTTGAAATCTATGAGTTTCTCGTCACTTTATCCACAGGAGAATGTGACGAGAAATGTGGATTTTTATTATGTAGAAAATAATAGATTCTTTTAATTTTTTTTACTAACTAATACGATTCAGTGCTGGAAAAATATTTTTCATTTTATTCTAATTTTAATAATCGATTGCTTCTCTTTTAACCCTACTTTCGATGTTTTTGTCTAATATATTATTGTGTCTATCATAAATTCCTTATTTTATTCTTTACAATTTCCTCGGTACATCATAATTCATACAAATATACTTGACAATTTCTTTAATTAATTCCAAATATAAATAACTCGATTGAGTTGTTTCTTAAAACGTTTTTTCTTTTGTATTTTAATTTCATTTTTATTACAAATTATTCCAAAACGTAATCATTTCAAAATTTTTCACTTTATTTTACCAGTTCATATATTATTTTGTTCATATCTCAATAAGAATTTATTTAAAATAATAGAATATATATGTTAACTTTAAATAAAGATATAAAAAAGATAAATACTAAATATTATAAAAAAGATAAAATTACCTTAAAAAGAGAAAGCGTCTGAAAATAAAATATTGATGAATAAAATATTTATAATTATCATTTTTCGTAGATAAACACTCAATGAAATCAAAATAGCAAGTTGAATTCCATACTAATGTAATTTTATTATGAAATATTAGCATAGAATCAATATAAATGTTTGTTCTAACTCGAAAATAGACTACATTAAAATGGTTTACAGTAAGCATCATACATGTTCTGTACATCGTAGCCATTATGTTTCATATTATGACAGTGTAAAAAGAATGAAGTGCAGTAGCGTATCGAAAAAATCTTAAAAATAATATATATCCAAACAAACTTTATATACCAGAATTTCTCTAAATTGAATATTGAATTGTACTATTAAAATTAAGTGATTATTTACAATTAATTTAATTCCCTCTCTATAAATATTTCTCTTTGATTTTACTTACAACAATAATATATATATATATATATATATATATATATATATATATATATATATATATATATATATATATATATATATATATATGTATATATATATATATATATGCGTATGTCTGCACGCAACATGTACACAAATTTACATAAAATAATAATTGTATGTTTCATATATGTGCATGCGTATGCATGTCATTGAACTGATATACACAAATCTACAATTAAACTAATAATAAATGTTACGCCACTGTGCTCATGTATGTGTATTCAAATGTGTTACACACATATGCATACTGTAAAGTGCAACATTAATTATTTTTACTCATAAATATATAAATTTTTGAAAAGATCTCATTATATTTAATACCATTATCTTATGATTATGTTCAACATTGGAATAGTAAACAAGTATATTCGGGAAGTTAATTCAATATAATATTTTTGTCAGTTTTGTAAAGCGTTTGTGAAATTGGTTAAAAACAAATAAAAAATGGAACTGTCCATCACATCGATATGTCGTTCTTGTATGACGGAGAGTTCTGATATGAGATCAGTGTTTAGTACACAAATTGTTACAGGAAATCCAACTAACTTAGCAGAAATGTTGATGGCGTGTGCTTCAGTGCAGGTATTATATAATTTTGTAAAAATCTTACATTCGATTTAATACCCACACAATGTTTATAGATTCAATACGGGGACGGTCTTCCAATTGTTATTTGCGTTTCTTGTATACATCAATTAAATTCTGCATACACATTCAAGCAACGATGTGAACAAACAGATGCATCATTACGAGAATATCTTAATAATTCTGAGTGTTTGAAATACGAAGAGATACAAGTAGATGAACCAGAAGTAATGATAACAGAACATTGTAGCATAGAAGAAAAAATCGAAGATACTCCAACAAACGATTTCATCGATAATACCGAAAGCGATCCACCGGTAGTATCGGATAGGAAACCGAAAACAAAGAGAAATATTAAAGTTCGGAAGAACAGAATATCCACGTACGCTGCTAAAAAAAGAATACATAAATTAAAATTACAAAATTCATTAAAAAGCAACCAGAACCATAAAAATAGGACTACAGTGTTACAGAAGAAAAGGAAAATAAAAATAACTGAGTCAGAAGAAGAAAAAATTAATGAAGAAGCTGGTCATGATGAAATAACAACACTCGAGTCTCCAGAAACTGCACCTGATCAATGTTCAACAAATGAAGATAATTTATCATGTTCAGTCTGTAAAAAAGTTTTTACTACAACAAAATACCTGTTAAAACATGAATTATCACACAAAGAAGAAATTCAATACGAATGTAAATTCTGTAATAAAATGTTCAATACTCGGCATTCATTATATCAGCATAAAAAAATTCATACTAAATCTTACGAATGCAAACTATGTGACAAAAAATTTAAATCGGCTCACGGTTTAGAATACCATACGAAGCGTCACAATGGCATTAAAGATTTTATTTGTCCTATTGATTCGTGTCAAAAAAGATTCACAATCAAACAAGCACTTACTAAACATTTGACGTTACATTCTTCTGAGAAAAAACATCTATGTTCAGAATGTGGGAAGGCTTATTCGACATATGATGCACTAAAATATCATTTAAAACAACATTTAGGACAACGACCCTTTTTGTGTATGCATTGTGGTATGGATATTTGCCCAAGTACTTGTAAAAAAATATGAATACAACTGACCTAGTAGAATCAGATAATTACAGATTATTATTCCAGGCAAAACATTTATACAATCATGTCACTTAAAAGATCATATGTGGATTCACAACGGAGTAAAACCTTACAAATGTCAGTCATGTGGCAATTGCTATACTAGTGGTCATCAGTTAAAGAAACATTTGAGAAGGTAGTTAGCACACTTAAATATAACTCAAAATGACCACACTTAAAAAAAATTGATTTTCAAAATAACTAATATGCTTTCATGCATTGTTTATAATATAAGTAACAGATATACTACAATAGTTTGTACAAACATTCATTTTTTTCTAGGCATTGTGGAAAAGAAACAGAAGCCAAAAATGTTTAAAAATAAAAACTAAATTTTAAAATATGTAATATGATTGTATCTCAATTAACACTACATTGTATTTAGAAATAATTTCTATTAATACTTAAAAAGAATATGAACATATATATATATATATGTATATGTATGTTTAATATTATATGTATATTCAAAATACTTTGTGTATTAAAAATATATACCTCATTATTTATATCCTAATGTTGACAACAGATACTTTCTATTTTTAATTTTTGGATGATTTATAATCTTAAAAATATTTTTTTGATAATTCCACATAAAATTAGTATTTTTTTCAAATCAATACATTTAAGTTTTAGTAATATGTAATAATTTAGATTTTATTTAAGGTGAATTTTGTGAACATTGTATACATATACATTTTATGTATGTGTAAAAATACAAATAGAAAACATTAAGCAATTGGGACTCAATATGAACATATGTATGTGTGTACAATACATTTTATTAAAAGTTATATTTGAATTTTTAGCACTTTAGGCACTACAATATATATATTTTTGTCATTAATTAATGTAATAATTACATGTTATTTGCACGAAGTTTATCATAATGAACAAGTGCAAACATTGTACATTTTGTAACTTTATTTAAATAGAAAATAAAAATTGAATAAATATACAGTTTATTGTTTTATTGAAGATGATCCACTAATAATTTGTCAACAAATGATTAGGATAAATAAAAATATTTGTAAATTAAAGCTTCCATTGGCTATTTTAAATGCAAGTCAAAAAAGAATAAATTTGAAAAGAATTTTCAGCTGATTATAAATTCTATTCAAAAACTTATATATATATATATCATTATATAAATATATATAATATATATATATATATATATATATATATAATATATATATATATATATATGTATATCAAATAACATTTGTAATTGTGACATAACATACATTTTTACGTATAATCTATAAGATAAAATAAAAACATAACTAAAATAACATAATGCCTAAAGAACTTCCTGCTTCCAAGCTATATTTAAATCGCTTCTGAAATGCTTCTGAAGTTAGCTTAAAGTGCTGTATATCACTAGTATTTAGTGTTGTTTTTGAATCATTGATTTATTAGCTTCGTTTTTAAAAGGATTGTCGAGTTTATTCATAACATTAGTTAACAAGCCGTACAAGGCTGTCAAAACGTGACTAACTACAGGCCACTACGCATTATAATTTGAAATGGATGAAGATATTTTGACAACGTTGAAAATTTTAATAATAGGAGAAAGTGGTGTCGGCAAATCAAGGTAAATAATATATTTATTTTATCTATATGAAAATATATATATATATATATATATATATATATTTTCATATAGATAATGAATATATATATATATATATATATTTATTCATTTACATTAATGTTGATAATATTTCATTATTTAGAAAAGTAATATACATGTATGGATGAAATTAGTATAATTTTTAGTATATACATGAAAAAAATATTAATTTTTTGGTTTATATAGTTTGTTTCTTCGATTTGCTGAAGATCATTTTAATCCTGAGCAAGCACTTACAATTGGTGTAGACTTCAAAACAAAGAGAATTACAATCGATGGGAATACAGTAAAATTAGCCATTTGGGATACGGCTGGACAAGAAAGATTCCGTACTTTAACACCCAGTTACTATAGAGATGCACAAGGAGCTATTCTTGTATATGATATTAGCAATTATAAATCATTTGCTAAACTGGAAACATGGTTAACGGAACTAGACACATATTCAACAAAAAGTAATATAGTGAAAATGGTTGTAGGCAACAAAATAGATAAGGTACTAGTTTTAATATAATGTTTTAAATCAAAGCTAATTTATTATGTATATTTCTTATGTTAAGGATACAAGGGAAGTGAGTCGAAATGAAGGAATTATGTTTGCTCGACGACATCAAACGTTGTTCATTGAAACAAGTGCTAAAACTAGAGAAGGTGTCCAGTGTACCTTCGAGGAACTTGTGCAAAAAGTAAGCTTTTATAAATTTAATTAATACTTGTTATATTATGAAAATATCAATCAATATTTTTCATAATTATTAATAGGGTAAAAACTATTTTATAATTTTTTACAGATAATACAAACTCCAGGACTGTGGGAATCTCATTCTCGAGATCCTGGATCAATTCAAGTAGGAAATGATGCATCTAAAATATCAAACTGTTCTGGTTATTGCAATATGCTTTAATTATTTAGTAACAAATATTTGTAAATAAATTTTGGAAAACTACTATTTGTATATGTGTATAATATGTATGTTTATGTACATATGTACACAATTATATTACTTTGCTTACATACTTGATTGCAAAATAATATTGTAATATCAGTTAATTTTATTGTTATATCAGTAAAACAAATAATTCCATAATGCGTGTTTATATGCGATCATATATATATATATATATATGTATGTATGTATGTATGAAGTATAACATTATTGATAAAATATTTACATAAGAATATTAACTAAAATATTTTTCATTC
Organism: Acanthacorydalis orientalis; assembly: GCA_034766995.1. Classification (NCBI taxonomy): domain Eukaryota; kingdom Metazoa; phylum Arthropoda; class Insecta; order Megaloptera; family Corydalidae; genus Acanthacorydalis; species Acanthacorydalis orientalis. Next base: position 28,699,347 of record CM068321.1, on the reverse strand, counting down.
TTTTATATTTTTTTAAAGAGCTCTAAAAGAGTAGATAAGTGTTAGTTTTTATATTAATATACTATTTACAAATAGATATAAAAATGAGATTTTTTGCAATCTAATATGTAAAATCAAAATGTCTAATAAAATAATATCAAAGCTATCTTTATACACATATAAATGTTTAATTTAAGTTATGTTATTTGATTTTTAATTTCTAGGAAACTTTTTTGTAAGTAAAGTTAATTTTAGAATAATAAATTAATATTTTTTATAACTAGAATGTTTTCAATCGACATTTTTTTTAATTGGCATGAAGATTGATACCTGAAATTAAAACAAGTCTGTTTACAATTTTGTTTTATACAGGAATTAGAAACTATTTCAGCAAGTAAAGCAGTATTTTATAGATTTATTGAAATAATTTTAAACATTTCATGCAATTCAAATAAATCCATTGTTCTTCAATACACGTAAGATAAAATAACTTAAAAGACAAGCCCACACAGGTGACGATAATTATATTATTTTAAAGTTATGACGTAATCATGTATATTAAACCATTCATATAGATACATTTCCCGCTTTATTTTAAATACAAAGCGTCATTATACGTTGTGCCAACATGGTTGGGGTTCAACACTAATAGTAGATGACGGATGACGCTAAAATTTGTGTAATATTTTCTAACATTTGAACGTGGTTAATTATTATTTGATGATATTCATATTACAATGGATTCAGAACCAATGTGTCGAGCTTGTTTAAGCGAGTCAGGAGATGCGGTTCCCATATTTAGTTCAGCTGAAACTTCAGGTGTTCAAATGGCATTATCCGATATGCTGATGGCATGTTCGTCAGTACAGGTAAGTATCTTTTTTTAATTTTAAAGATAGTTTTTATAATACAAGTATATTTCACTTGGCATGATATATTTCAGTGATTTCAATGTATTTTACTCTAGCATACGTTCCATTATTGTAAGTTTCAATTTAAGTTTATTGTCTTATGTATATCATAAAGTTTGATAAAGTTAATTCAAATGTAAATTTTAATAAGAAGTTATCGTTTTCTCGATTTAAGTATTGGATGAAACGTAACATAATTTGAGGTAAATATATTTTTGAAGAGTATTTATTTATATTGTTTTATTTTAGGTCATATCCGGCGATGGTTTACCGAGCTTAATATGTTTGGAGTGTCTTCGATCCCTTTTAATTGCATTTGAATTTAAACTTAAATGTGAAAAGACAGATGCAATGTTACGTGAGTACATAGAAAACAATTTAGTTCCTGCCATGCAAACAACAAATGCATATAATAAACCTATGACAGTCGACTCAAATACACTTGTACAAGTACCCGGTAATGCTACAGCAGCAGATATGAAACAAATTGTTGGCTCAAATGAATTAATATCAGGAATACCGATAGCTATAAATAATGCTAATACAATCTATAGTAATACTAATCCATATATTATACCTATGGTTGAATGTGATGTCCTTGTGAAAGAAGACAGTAACAATTTAGATAATAAAATTTTACACAAGTGTCTAACTTCAAATACAGAAGCAAATATGATTTTAAAGAAAATTAATGTAAATGAATCGCAGCAATCAAATATCACTTCTGTAAATTCTACTGTTGACATGACTTCATTTTCACCTCGATTAATCTCTACAGAAATGATCCACCCATCACCTTCTCAAATAACCATCTATAGCCCTGAATTTCGTGACCTCATAAGAGTCTCAGAAGAACAAGCGACATTAGTTATGCCAAAAATGGAAAGTGGAATTACAACAGTGAATACAATGGGACAGTGTAGTGTACTTACCACTAACTCTTATACAATTGAACCAAATCAGTGTGGAACAATAATTCAAAATAATATAGTTAGTGGAAACGGAGCTCAAAATACAAATAACAATTTTTTAAACACGATGGCTATACCTCCTAACGTTGCTTTTACCATTAAAGATCAGACAGTGCGAAAAAGAGGAAATTCATGCGACATAAAAACTTCATCTCCTTGCGAAAAAGAAGAAGATTCTCAGCACATACTACCTGATAATTTGGAAACACCGACATACCAAATAAAAGTTGAAACTGATGCTTCGTCGAATGAAAGTACTACTCAACAGCCAGTAGCAAAAAAAGTGAAAGGTTATCATCATAAAAAGAAAGGTGTTTTTACTACGACTACTACCACGAACACCACAAACGTTACCGAAACATGTTCCAGGCCTCGTTTAAAACCATCTCAAAAAGATATACTCCACAAAAACACATCTGGCAAAAGAACAGAACAACCAGATGTAGTTGAAGTAAACAGTGATTCATCAGATACAGAAACAGTACAGCTCAAAGGTGCCAAGGATTTATTTTATAATCCCAATCAAGGATTTATAAGATAAGAATATGTAAATATTAGATTTATGTTTGACTAGAAATAATAACACTAATAATATTGATGTGTACATATACATTTTTGACAAATAATTTTAAGGTTCTTATCTATAAATTGCATTATTTTTTTTTATTTGGAGTGATTGTTTTAAATTTTTGTTGAAATATGTATCCTTGTACTATAATAAATATATTACAGACAATGAAATATGAATAATAACAAGTAAATTAAATTATTATTGGAATTATAATATAGTTTACTGGACAAAAGTGTCTGTAATTGAAAACAATAAAAGTAAGTCATATCATGAGTGATAATTAATTTTTAAATTGTATCAATTTTGCATATAATTGCAAAGAACAATTTTTGTATATAATTGCATAGAAAGAAATATGAAGTTATTAAATAACAGCATGGAATGCAAAAAGTACATCCAGATATGAATTTATTATTATACAGTAAATAAAAACATTTCAGCATGTTTTTTTTATTATTTAATGAATATAAGCAATATTAACACTTTTTATTTCTTTTATTACAATTGTGATTAAATTCAATCATATATAAAAAAAATCACCTTCTGTTAAAAAAATATAAATAAGTTACTAAATAGTAATATACATTTAGAAATTATCTGATCATTTTCACATTGTATATTATGTAAAAAGAAATATTTTTAATAAAACTTATAACTATAAATTTTTTCAAGTAATAAATGATGCATTTCTTCTAAAGAAAATGTATTAAATATTAATTTTAGGATATATATTTCAATAACTTTTTGTTTTATACAAAGAAATCATTGAGACAAACTATGTGTGGGAGTGAATATGTATATATAGACTACATACAAACACATGAATCGAAGCAAACTATATATATATATATATATATATATATATATATATATATATATATATAATTTAATGTTTTAAGATAAGAATACTACATTTTTTTACCATTTTTTAAACTCTGGGTAATGTAATTTGATTTCAGTTTAATAAAAAAGTTAAATTATTCACTGGTATAAAATTGGTAAATCACCAATAATTTTATGGAGATACAATTAAAAGATACTTGACCAATCAACCAAACAGATAGTAGTATAAAATTATATCAGTAGTATGGCTACTTTCTTGTTTTTTCATTCTAGGTCATTGAAGTAGCCAATACAATATGTTGTAAACAATGAAAAATTATTTATAATTTTAGTACATAAATACCACATTATAACAAAGCAGAGTATTTAATTATCAATTTTTTATATACAAAATTTAATAACAGAAATATTTAAAATTTTTACTTTCTATATGCACACAACAAACAAGCACATTTTACCTAAGTTATTGAATTTAAAATTTGAATATAAATAATTTAAGTTAAACTAAGTAAATCCAAATACCTTTTTTCAGAAAACAATTTATTACATTTTTTTGTATGCATATGTAAGTTCATAAATTTATGGTTTTGGTATATTTAAATATATCAATTATAATTACCATCTTAAAACATCATATGTATTATTAGAATTATCATAAAAACAGGAATTTCAATATAACTGATGATTTGTCATTTTTAAAAAGTATACTGAGAACATAATCAAAAAAAAACTATGATCATTGCTTTTTTATAATTTTCTCAATTGACAAAAGCATGATATTAAAACTGCCAAAATGTATTAAATCATATTTTTTGGTGTTACAGATTCGTAAATCATTCATACTATAATTTTAATCAAAAAACAGATGAAAGAAGGTAGAAATTAATTTATACTTATCTAGAAATTTAGTATCATTTAAAATCTAACTATTTTACTAATCATATCATATTAAAATTTCTTTTCTATTTAATAAAATAACAATCTACAACAAATTCAATAAGTAGTTCTCAGTTTTAATATCTAAGTAATTTTTAATTATACAATTTATTTAAAAATGTTTAGTATTTAATTCATACAAACACAGTGTGTATATATTATATGTATATATATACATACATATATATATATATATATATATATATATATATATATATATATATATACACATAAATAATTTATATATTTTTAGTCATATATATTTTAAAGGTGTGTGCAATAAAAATAAAATAAGTAAATTTGTTTATTTTCTTTTACATAAAAAATTGCATTCGTGGAATGAATGTCTCTATAGAAACATTGCTACACAACTAATAAATTCATAGTTTACTTTCAGTTTGAATTATTATATTTGGAATTAAATATATTGAAAATTCATTACAAAATAAATAGTAAACATAGTTTTGAACTGAAAATTAATTATTTAAAGAAAAACTTAATTATTGTGACTGTTGAAAATGAATTATATTCACACCTTTAATTTTGGGAATTGAATGTAAAATTAAAGTAATTTTTAAATCTACATCAATGGAAAGAAGAATTATTTTTTTTACAGATTTTACCTAACCAAATATAGATAAAAATCATCAGAAATGTACCTTTCATTATTACTAACAAAGTTATACATATTTACATTCAATCTTAAACAAGTATGATTTGAATTAAATTGTTTATAAAAAAAACTTATCATATTGTATACAAAAAAAAAATGTTTTTTCTATATCAAACTGTTTCAAGTGCAAATATGTCTTATAAATTTTAATTTATATAAAATTTGTTAGAAATACTCATAGAAAAATATTTTAAGTTCATAATTAATTTATTGTAATTAACTGTTATTTATAATTGGATCATTTATTATAATCATTTTAATAAGCTATTCAATCAATATGCTTTATATTTGTTACTGTTTTAGCTTATGAATGATTTTTGTACAAATATTAAAATGTCTGAAAATGGTTGTATTCATTTCTTTTTATAATTAATTATTATTTTCAATATTGGTTAAAAAATATACAATCAACTTTTGGAATAAAAAATTATTTTATTGTTATTTCTAGTTGAACTTAATGTTAAATGTGTATATCATATCTTTGAAATAGTATGATTTGTAATGGATAATTATCTTTTAAATCAATGTACATATAATATTACTTTAGAATAATCTTATTTAAATTATTTTTATGTGATTTAATTGCTACCTCTTCAAACAAATCCTGCAATTTTTATATATACACATAAATAGACCCAAAAAAAAGATTACCTTTCAGTTTATTATAAATCCCAAAACAATTAGTACAGTTTATATAAATATTAAAACACATTCAATAATCATTTTTATATTTATTTATATACATATATATATATATATATATATACATGAAGTATATAAAAAAATACTTTTATTTAAATATACACTAATTGTTTATTTCCAATAAATATTTTTTTGAAATTCAGTTTTATTTAAACTATAATAAACAATTTAATTACTTCCTTTTCTTCTAAATATTATAACTTTGAAAGTACATAATCAGGCTGAAAAGAAATGCTGATTAACAAATTTGAAAGACAAGATAAAATTCAAGAATTTTAAACTTTACATACAGTAACAAACCACCAAGAATTCGGTTTAAATATCATTCTACTAACAAATGTCATTTCAGATGCTGGAGAAATAGCATGTAAATGCAAATGGGCAATTGAATTAAATGGAGGCCAATGAAATCCTAATAAAGTATCATTCATATCAGCGCCTTGTTGAGATAAAACCTCATTTCCGATTTTTATCAAATTTTCAACTAAAATAAAATATTTAATCAACTTTCAAAATATAGTTCAAATATATATAAATGAAAATAAAATATATTAAAAATGAGTTAAATGAAAATGTTCAATATTTTATCAAAAGAAACATTTCATTAAGTAGTAAATTAATGGACTAATAAATTAAATACACCCAATAATTAGTGTTTGAAATCAATACTATCACTAATCTAATTATGTATTCAAAAACGATCCTATATGAAAAAATTCAAGTAGTCTAAAAAAATTCTTCACCTAAAGGTTTCTGATCTGGTGTTAAAACTTTTGGATTTTTTATATGTTGTTTTGGAACTATTAAAAAATGATATTTCGCTGCTGGTTTTATATCTTTAAATACGACAGTATCCTCATCATTGTAAAAGATTTCATTCTTTTCTAAACCATCAGCAATTTTACAAAATACACAATGTTCTCTTTCAGACATGTTATTTCGCCTAATTTGAATTTGACCTAAAAATTAAATGCCATTTACAAAAGAAAATAGAAAACCTTACAATCAAAATATTAAAAATATGCATAATTTTAATTAATGAACTCATTTTTTAAAACAAAACTATCCATTACACGAACACAAAATTTGTAACCTAAAAAAAATATCCAAAATAAAACATAATAAATATGATACAAATTCATATTCTTTGCATACTAAAACTTTTCAAACAATAGATTTAAAAATAAATATAACAATAAAATTACAAATATTGTTTAATTACCACAAATCTAATATACAGCCAAATGACTATAAAAGTAACTGAACACTTTTTGTTCTAAAATGTTATCAATCTAATATATTGAACTAATCAAAGATACCATCTCTCTATCTTCTTATTTGTTATTGAAATACAGATATTGTTATTTATTAATTATTTAATTTTATCAGATCAAAACAATGGTTATCACATAAAATGAAGCATAATGGAGCGTGCTTCAATCAAAAAAGTAATTCCAAAACCTTTTTTTTAGTAATATTCAAATTTTCCAGTAATTAGATGGATAGAAGAAAATTAATTTCATAATGATCTCAGAAAGCAAATTTAATTACTAGTTTTTAAACAATGGATTCTTTCTTTCTATTCGAATTTAGAATGAACGCATTAACTCTCATTTTGCATTCTAGATAAATCCACAAACTTGGATACAAACATACGCCATCAAGGTCAATAACCTGCATATTTATCAGTGAAATTATTCAAGGATATTATTTTAAATGCTATTATATGGAGGCAATATTAAACCAATATATATATATATATATATATATATATATATATATATATATATATATATATATATATGCCGAATGTCTGTTAAAATATACCGTACAAAATTAAACATATAACTTAAAGCTATAATGTAAAATAATAAATGATATTAACAAATATTATGGGACGATAACTCAAAAATAGAACTAATTTCGACAGTGGGCAAATAAATTTTAAACAATAAAAAGCTCGAAAAAATATACCTATAAAAATATTTATTTTTTTTAAAAATAATATTTTTTTTACTAATATATTTCAAAGACGGAATTTGTCTCAGACATTTTCTTATAAATCGATTTATGTATTAGATTATACAAAATCTTTAAAGCACTTTGCTATATTCACAATTCAAACGACCCATTTTTAATGTCAATCCTGTGAATTATACCCGGACGCTTCTATACCTAATCAATCCAATATATATATATATATATATATATATATATATATATATATATATATATATATATATATATATATATATGTGTGTGTGTGTGTGTGTATGTTTACATAAGTATGTATATATATATATATATATATATATATATATCTATTTATATTATAGTTTTTTTAAAATATGGGGATAATATTTTAAAATAGAAAAATCGTGATAAATTGGAAAAAATCCAAACATCAAAAAGTTAATGCAAAAAAATGTCGAAATTCTTGAAAGAAATTGCATTAAAACGAAAATAGTTCAACAAGTTTAAAAATAACTCAATACATAAACAAATAATATTGTTATCTGATTAGTTTATTAAACATTAAAACTAATATTATATTACCTGACTTGCATTATTTTATGTACGTAACTTATCAATGTAAAGAATGTAATTAGATTTTATCAGGTAGAATGTTCTAAAAGTAATTGTCTTTCTCTCTCTCTCTCTCTCTCTCTCTCTCTCTCTATATATATATATATATATATATATATATATATATATATATATATATATATATATATATATATATACAAAGAGGGTACTAGATCATTTAAATTCCTTTCGAATTGATTGATTGAATAGAACATGCTTTTATTCAATACTGATTCATAAAAACTACTGATAATAATCGTTTATACGAAAACGAATAGATCGTTACACGATACGAATTATTATTGATAAACTAATGTTAATTATTAGGTGTTTAAATATATTTTCCTAAGTTACTTCACATAAACAAAAAATTGATAATTACAGCGTTCCTTAAAACAAGTTTAAATAGAAGATACAAGCACATTAATCAGAATATAGTAATATATAAATATTGATGTATAAATTCAAAGCACCAATAAATTCTGCACTGTCTTTTGAATCCCATAACTTAAAACGTTTACTATGAATTAATCAGTTCATCTCTGATTTATAATCAATTATTCAATAAATATTTCTTTTAAGTATTTACCTTAAAAGTAATCAAAAATGTTAGAATAATATTTTTTCCGAGTAAAAGAAATGATAAAAAAAATACTGATAATTTCAATTATATAGTTTAAGAAATGTTTAATACATTCGTGTTCTCATAATTGAGAATATAACTAGTAATGAGCGAATTGATATAAATATGATTAATTATTTTCAAAGCAACTTTTAGAAAGTGTGTTACATTCTCACCTGATAATTTACAACCAATAGCCAATAAAATTAATTGCAATTTTATTAATTATATAACGATGATTGCATTTGAAATGTGCACATCTACAAAAACGTCTGAATAGTTTTGCAAAAATCTATATAAGGAAATATTAATTTATTCCAATTCGCAATTGTCAATAAAAATTAACAAATAATATAATAATTTTACATATGTATATATATATAAAAGTGTGTGTGTGTGTATATGTGTGTGTGTGTGTGTGTATGTATAGTAAGTTTATCCATATTCATTAACAAATTAATTTTGAAATAAATATAAAATTGCATATAGAATACATTTAGTTGAAATACCTGTTTTACAACTATGACGTATACATATCCCCACGCATATCATTTTTCTAGCAAATATGGCCGTTGGTAACATGTATAACAAGGTACTTTTTCCAATCAACTATTGTTACCATCGTTGAGTATGAGTCAGGTAGACTTTAGATATGATGTAAAATATTTATTTTCTATAATTAAAAAGAGACAGTCTTACTAATCCCCATTATTTCGTACTCTCTCTTAGTACTGCATTTATAATTTTATAATTATCAAACGGTCCTAAATGAAAAGTATTCAAAGTCAAGTTGTATTGTGTGCCCACCTGTTACAGGTAACTTTTTTTTAAACAATATGTGAAGTTAAATGGTTGATTTCGACGCGAAACGTAAAGTAAACGATCTAAACAATTGTTCAAATTTATACAAAGTCATAAAAACATACACATGGTCTTATTTTAGTATAATTGTGGATATTTAACAGAAAAATTAAAATGCTCGTTTAATGATTGTGCCAAACTAGTGGAAAAATGCAGGTCGTTGTAAAGATTTTAACGTTTGTGTTCCTGTGTTGTTCATTTAACACGATCTGTGCACATTTGTTGAGTATTACGAAAAAATGCGGAACTGATATTTGTAAAAAAAATCAATATTGCATGAAGATCCGTACAATTTGTGCAGATTGTTCTTTTATATGTGATAGTTCTAATAATTCGACTAACTTAGATGAACGATTATGCGAATCTGAGTGCCAAGGTTAGTAAGTATTTTATAATCGTCTGACATATAAATACTTTTTACACAAAAAATCATATATATATATATATATATATATATATATAAATTATCAATACATTTACATATTATTTAATATAACCCATTAAATTATTAAATAATAAAATTATTCTTTTTAATATACATGCAATATAAAATTTACACGCATTTCTGATGTACATACACATATATTCATAGCAAGACAGTATGAAAAAAATACATAATTTAAAAAAAAATATTTAAATACGTATCTCAAGAGATTAAAAACTATATTTAATGACGATAAGCATAGGAAATCAATCAACATTGATCAATATTTAAAATTAAAAGTAAATATGTGCGGTGTTACTAAAAACATTTTTTTATAATTTCATAAACATTATCTACAAAAGGTTATAAGGTGTGTGAATATTTTCAATATTTCATCCCATTACCACACACAACATCAATTTTAATCTCTACAGGATAATTTTAATTGCATTGTCAATAGCAAGGGTGGTAAGTTTTTATTAACAAGAGCTACATTGAGATTAATTAGGGTTGTAAACGGGTCACAACTAATTGATAATTAAATGTGAATTCGTTATCAGATATGTGAAAAGACACAAAAATGAATTTATCTGCCTCGTTTTTTCACATTGTCCGTTTCTAAAAAAGCATAAAAACATGCAACTAGCACAAGCAAACCTCTAAAAAAAATAATTAACTTTAATACACTAAATTTATAACTTACTTGTACAGGCTGAGAGTTTAAACAAACATAAAAATGCGATTGAAGCATAATTTGTTTTGTTTATTTTTAACAACCTTGTTAAGAAAACCCCATACACACAAAAATAGCTAATTAAGAAAACTGGCTTTCGATAAAATACAAATACTCAATTCTAACGAAAAATCTATATACTATTACAAATATATGGACTCGATAAGTAAAAATAATACATATTTATTGAAGAAATAAAAAAAATTACCAAAAATTATAAAAATATAAATATGAATTTAAATTAAATACAGAAAACGTATTACCACATATAAAAATATATAGAGAAAAAGTTTAACTAAGATAGTTATAATTTTTTTGAAGAATTTGTACTATTCAGTAAAGTACAGTTCGTATTAAAACACATATTAATAAAAATGATTCGAGAGGCTATCTGAGAACGCCCAGATCCTCAAGACAAATATTGCCTGATCTCTGATCTACAACATGTGTAGAAAAAAGTATTACAAGTTTATAAGATTGATGCACTTTAAAAAAATACTTATTCTATATATAAGAAAAATAATCCCAATATTTTTTATACTCCTAAAAAATGAAAAATATATTTATACTCTTAAAGATTTGGTCGGAAATAAATTAATATGAAATCATGAACTATTCTTTTTTCTTATTAATAATACATTTCTATACATCAATTTATTTTCTTAAAAAAGTCCGATTTATACTTGAAAATATTTTTCAATTGTAATATTAAAATAATTAACAACATTACTACATACTTCAGTAATTGTAGAGACTATTAAAAGTATTTATATTGTTTTACGAATAGATTTTTCCATCAATTTCTATCCCAAATATGAATATTTGCAGTTGTTTACGATAAACAGAACTTTGATATTATAATAAAAACATATACAAAAAATTGGTTTTCCAAATATACACACTGAACTATTGTACGAGTAATTTTGTAAATTGATAATAAATATATAAAATAAATAATAACTTTCTAGTATCAGAATTATATGTTAAATATTTAACCAAACGAACTATTTACCTACTTTCATTAAAACTTATTCTGCATAAATCAGATCTTATCCGACGATAAAAGTATATTTGTTATCTTTACTGAATATTTTACCATTCATCCTGTACGCAAATAAAAAGATGTATTAATCGAATATTTCGAAACACTAATAATATCTGAACGTGAGATTTTAAATTAAATATTACAATGTATTGTAAAAAATACAGTCCAAATTAATAAGTTTGCATGTTTCATAACGGGTTTCCCCATGTTTATAAAAGTTTGGGAACTTAATAATTTTTTTACAAGGACAATTATAATTAGTTATGTATTATATATATATATACATAATTTGCAAGTGAATAATTTATATCAAAACTTAATCACATAAAAATGATTTTTCTGTATTTTACAAGTCTAAAAATGAAAATATTGCTATCGAAATGTGGATAATGAATAATCAAATACTTTAAATCAGAAAAAAGTAGTTCTGGTTTGAGAGGAATAAAAAATGCTTGTTAAATGGTTTATAAAAGACATCTTTAACTTGAAAATAATTATTTATAAGCGAAAAATAATTAACTTCACACTGAAAAACAAGTTAGATAATAAAATGGAGTATCTGTACATGTTTCATAATAAATTTTTATTTTTTTATATTAATTTAATTACTTAGAAGATCATTTTGCTTCCATAACAATTAATATGTGCAATCGTACTTTTTTACGTCTGCCATTTTTGTGATCTGCATCAATCAGAATCAAAAGACTGTACAATTATAAGATTATACATTAAATTATGAATGGGGAGAGCTCAACTAGATAAGAAATTAACAAATCCTAAACTATAAACATTTATAATTTTAATAAACTGAAATACGTTAACAATAAGGATCTGCAGTGCTAAGTTTTTAACTAAACTAATATATTTCATTATAGAATTAGTTTTTAAAAAACGAATGCGTTTTTTAGAAAAGTATTATTTATGTTTTTAACCAAAATTACATTTAATTGTTTACACATATCTTTAGTATTATTTTATTTTTGTTATTTGGAGATCATGATTTTAAAATAACCTCTACTCATCATATGATTATTTACGTAAGTTATCAGCTCAATTTTAACACTATTTGTTCGCTAAATTATATTTACACTGTATGTATAAAATTTACAAATACAATGCACGGAGAAAAATATACGTGAAACATGTAACGAAATAGCACGGTTGTTTTTATTTAGACAATTCAAACAATTACATTTATATAATAAAGAATTTCATGAATCATACAATATAATATTTTAATAAAAGGAACACGTGTCGAAGTATAATTAAGAATTTTAGTAAAATATCTATTTAAACTTGCAAAATAACTGCAAAACAATATGAAATGAATATACAAATTGAATTATAAGAATTCTTATACATTTCATTCTTACATATAAAATAGAATTTAAAAAACGTATATATATATATATATATATATATATATATATGTTTAAATAACGAAAGAAAAATATAGAAAATAAACTAATTTAAGAAAATATACTATTTTCAAATAAACAGTTTCAGTTTTAAAAAAGTCATCCAATTTCTTCTCTCACTTGTTTTAAAAATCTAATATACTCCATTAAAAACGAAAGATACTCTTGGTTTGAGGCCAGATATAAAATTTATGAAAATAAAAATATTTATGATATTATATATATTAAATATTTATGATATAAAATCAAAGAAATCAAATATTTTGTTATTATGTTTATGCAATTCAATCTTTTAGCAACGCATTGAGTTTCAAAATACATTCTTCAGTGTTTAAAAATAACTGACATTATTTCTTTTACCGATTCATATAAAAAAATATCTAATTTCCCTCACAATAACAAAATGTATAAATTGTCATACCGCATTGGTATAATGTAGTTAGGATACTATTATAAAGGACCAGACGCCGACTCATGGCCCATTATTACTCATTAGACAGTCATATATTGAGGTCATAGCTGTCTAGGAATAAATAGTAAAACTTGTTTCATGTATGAAAAATGTATGAGGACCCGGAATTTAATTCCAAAATATTTTAAGATATTAAATCAATCTTCAACTGAAAATATATTAATCAACAACAATTCTTGAAAAATGCATTAGTAACTTAATAGCTATAAGATTGTTCAAGATAAGAATAAATACTCATTCTGAAAACATTAAGAAGCCATTGTAAATAATGATATAATGATCTAAAATTAACAAATAAAGACAGGTATGCAATAATAGCAACTAAGGTAAACCTCATTGGTTACGATATTTCCACTATATATTACTTATCAATCCATAGATAACGTAATATATATATATATATATATATATATATATATATATATATATATATATACATATATACAAAAACAGGTAACAATAAAATTTCACATACTGTGATGAGTCAATACCAGTATAACGTCCTTGTACGTATATGTTTTTATTACTTAATAAAACATTCAATAATGAATATTAATTAAAAATACATTTAATATTTTTAGGATATAATTATTTGTACAATATTGTGTAAGAGTATCAAAAGTTTAATGTACTTCGTAGAACATATATTGAAACAGCATTAAATAGAAGATTAAAAATATACAACAAGTTTACTGAATTTAAAAAAAAATACATTCTATTTCTACAATGATGACATCATATCATGTTTTATTTTTTATCTAGCATAAAGATAGTAAAACAAAATATGTGATTAGAAAAAATGTCTAAGGAATTTTTAAACACCTTGAAATCAAGTACGATGGAATAAGAATGCACTGATATTAAATATATTAAATGCCATCAATCTACAATAGAAAATTAACCAGACGTCCGTACCTGGTTATTTGCGATTGTTATATCAGAATATACATATATATATATATATATATATATATATATATATATATATATATATATATATATATATATATATATATACACACACAGACAGACAGAGACACACACACACAAGTTGAAGAATTTTATTAGTTTTTCTTTCAAAATTCTCTTATTCTATAGTTAACACCATTCATTTTTTTTTTTTAAAAAAAACGTATTTTCTGTATTTTTTTGGAAAATTGATCAGCCATCAGCATTTTTTAAATGTTTAGATAAGAAGCACGATAAAACGAATAAATTGATTACATTATTCTTATTAGACAACCCTACTCGCACAATTAATAACTTCTGAAACAAATTAATTCAAATATATAGGGCAACGTAAATTTCTGCATAATTTGCTGAAAATAAACAATGTAATCACTGTTATTCGTGTACGGAATTAATTTGCAAACATTTCGGTAATAAAAAAAGTTACCGATTTAAACAAAAAAATAAATATGTATTTGTAAACACTTCTCGAAGAATTAGTTTAAAAAAGCTTGAAAGTTATGACTGTTAAGATTGAAATATACAAAGACAACCTCTTGACTGCAGTCACATTTTAATATTCACACATATATTGAAAATAATCAGCGATGCAAGAATAAGAAAATTTTCCAGCATATTTAGAAAAATATGTACTGAAAAAGTATATATATATATATATAGAGAGAGAGAGAGAGAGAGAGATGTGATAATGCACAATAGGGGTTCTATTTACTATAAAAGAAAAGAAAATATAAAAATAAAATCTGTAAAAATATCTTATGTACAAATTACACAAGGAAAAAGGGATAATAAATGAGTATGTGTATATATATATATATATATATATATATATATATATATATATATATATATATATATATATATATATATATATACATACATGCATATGCATGTGAATGTATATTCACGTGCATACATATATTCTTTAAATAAAAAAAGGTTGATAAAAGTACAGAAGTACAATTAATGATTGCACACTAAACATTCTCGTGGTCGCATGCCACCCGGTGTCAGATTGCATTGTAGACAGAACCATACAATAATATTAAGGCTACATATTGAAACTATTTAATTACTCTCGAGTAAATTCGATATTTTATAAATAGACTAATTGTATACCAATGTTTTTTTAACTTCCAAATGTGATTACCCGGTGAGCATAACAAATAGATACATATTAAAAAG
The DNA here is from genome assembly GCA_034766995.1 of Acanthacorydalis orientalis. Lineage (NCBI taxonomy): Eukaryota > Metazoa > Arthropoda > Insecta > Megaloptera > Corydalidae > Acanthacorydalis > Acanthacorydalis orientalis. The sequence continues at coordinate 28,683,446 of CM068321.1, read as the reverse complement.
TGATTATATTTAAAATAATATATATATATATATATATATATATATATATATATATATATATATATATATATATTCAGTTAAAAAATAGTAAATTTAATCTTTTCATTTTTTCTTCAATAAGTGTTGAATTTAAAACGAAATAGATTATATTATAAAATTACAAAAAGTTATCACAGATTGATGAAAAATAAATATTGATTGAAAAGTTGATATGAAAATTAAATATTTAACAAATTGAAGAAATCTAGTATAATCTCTTGAGTAATTAATAGGTATTTTTTCCTTGGATTTTTTTTTAAAGAAAACAATTTTATTAAAATATAACACATACAAGATTTTTTTAAAAAAGTAATATACATTCAAATAGATTATTTAAATACCAATCAATGTCTTTGTATGTTAATAAAATAATTGTTTTGTGTTGGAAAATAATAATAATGATAATCGTCGTTAGAATAAATCAGATCCAATGTATCCGGAAATAAACCAACAGCTCTCTTAAATCCCCATACTAGTGTATAAGATTGAATTATTATCAAGATGATTGATTATATTATCCAGAGCATAAGATTGAAATCCATTCCAACCGAACCCGCATTTATTAAAAACAGAAAAATTATCCATTTTTTTTCTATAATTCTACAGTTTAAATTAATAGCTACGATCATTTATAAGCGTGGAAAATAAATCAACTATTTTTTTTATGAAATTTCTTTTATGCCAGATTTACATTAAACGATGAATATATTCATTTATAATTAAAAATTATATTTCTTCAAAACTACACGTATTTCCAGCAAATAAGGTTACAAATTCTTCTAAATGCACGTCATACACTTCATTCGTTTTATTTTCGAATTCTCGATACTCGGAATAATTTGTACACAGAACGTGATCGACGTGTTGTCATATAAAAAAATGTACAACATACACACACTGATACGTGAAACGCTTTCATATTTGTATCGTGTTTTGAATGTGTATAATGTTACATCTTTTTATTACACTGAGTATTGCTTTTATTTATTTGTTTTTTTTATTAAATCGTATCAAATTTATTAAAATGATATATATATAAAATACTTAAATAAATAAATAAAACCTAACATAAATGTACTAAACGATAATGTCTCTGCATAAAGAAATATTAATTAGGTAAAAATTTTCAATAATTTTAATTTAATCGCTGTCATTATATATTCAATTATCTTAATCTCATCTTACATATTTTTCTATTTTTCAGATTACTTACACGATAAATTGCCTTTTGTAGAAGATCTATATGGTAAGTTAATTGTTTAAATAAATATATCATTCTGAATACATTTTTATCCACACTGAGCAATTGAAATTACAAAAAAAATGCAATATTTCAATCATTATTATATAAAATATAAATAAAATATATAATATAAATATACCAATTCGCATGTAAATTCAAATATATCCGGATATTTAATAATATTTATTTATCTGTGCAATATATCCTGGCACAGTTAGGCTTTGAACTAAATAATATAATTGTATTTTTACAAATTGCAAATAATATTGGCTTTCATTAGAATTAATAATCATATAAATATATGAAAAGGATGTCAAACAATTTGGATAAAAAATACTGGTTTTAAAATAATATTTAGTTTGATCGATAGTCCAGTAGTTACACACAAACACATTCGTTTTATAGTAATCACAAATTAGAATTCGTCATTTTTTTTTAAATAAGAGTCGATACTTAAAATTTTCATTTTAAAAACTCATTTTAATTTATGTATATTTAACTAAATTTGAAACGTTACTATTAAAATCTTGTAATTCACATCACTTGTAAGTTCTATGAATAATTTTTAATTTCTTACTGTATTTTTATTATATACATATATATATATATATATATGTATGTATGTATATATGTATGTACATATGTATATATTTATATAAAACTAATATATTTCTTTAATTACAGAACAAGTAGAATCTCTCAAAGTGAATTTAAAGCAGTATGAAATCTTAACAATCATCTGTATAATTGGAATAATTATTCTTATATTTGTAGTCATATGTCAAAATTGTTTCCATAAGATCGCAACTATTAAAAATTATATCAATAAAACGCGAAAAGTAAGTTAAATTTAAAAATTATTGTTAAACTAGTAATCAGTTGAACGGATAAATTTTAATTCATCGAGTTTTATGCGAACCGATCAATAATCGAAACCATTGATTCAGATACAGAAAATATCACGTTTTCTATTCTCAATACAAAAGTTTGTATTTTATATTTCATATATTATAAATTTTAAAATCCACGGATCCTTGTACAATACCATGTATTCTATTTTTATTGCTTCGAGTTTATTAATTCAGTAGCATGATTCGTATCTATTAAAACTGAATATTAGTAATTAAGATTTAAAATTTAAAAAAAGATATGCAAAATAATTGAGCGATCATAAAAATCGAAAAATAATTACTTTCGGTTGGTTATTCTATTTTCAAATTAGCAATATTTAAATATTTTACGCATGTTAGAAATATATCTTAGATTTGATATCATAAATGTTACAATGTTCTTAACGTAATATAATATTATTGTGTAGAAAAAAGCCAACACCGTACAAGAAAAAAATGTTTCATCGAACGAAGAGCCCCGTTCTATTACTAATAAATCGGACGATCTTCGATTAGAGATACCACCAATGTCAACAATAGCAGCATCTTCTGTGAATACGAATTCATCAGATGTAGGCATGTCGGCGAGTGTGAATAATAGTCCTGATACTGCTATTACAACAGTAAGCAGACGAGGGATGCCTTCTGAAAATTATGCGTACGACTACGCCTACGATAATCCTACATGCCAAACAACTCCAAAACCAGAAAGCACCGTATCGAACAGTACAGGCTATGTGGAAATGAGAGCTTAAAAATGTAATTATTTGTTTTATACGTACACCCTAGATCTGTTCATTCAAACAATTAAAAAATGTCTACTAACAGTATTAGAATTGATATATTTATTTGTAGAAATTATTGATTATTAATCAATTTTATATTTAAAAAAAACATAGTATCTAATAGAACACATTAATGGAATCGAAGATAAATAAACAAAAAGATATAGTTTCTCTCATACCTAATGAAAAAATAGGGGCATATCATTCTTATCGAAAAGTGTTTGGATTGTAAATATACTTTCAAAGAAAAAATAATTATAATTACAAAAATATACAATAGTGAAAGAATGCCTTTGTAAAATGTTAACAATACATTTTTATTATATATATAAACATCATATATATATATATATATATATATATATATATATATATATATATATATATCAAATCACTCATTGAAATATTTTCTAAATAAAACTAACATTTTTCATTTCATAAAAACAATGTTGATCTAAATATCATTACTCATAGTGTTAAAATTTTACATTCTATACCCTTGCATGATTTTTCCGATATTTGCTATACCACTACAAATAAAACAAATTCGTTTTTTTTATTAATATGTTAGATTTTACACCCAAATATATTTTTTTAATACTCAAAAAATCAGTATCTCGATTTCTGTTGCGTACATCGCAAAACATTAAGCTTTTCCGAATCACATTTTCGCTATAATCTCTTATTTAGTATAAAATATGTATCACTGTTATTATATACAATACTTTTAGTAATTTTAAAAACATTTATTAGAAAGGTACTGTACAAAATAAAAATCGATTTTATTATTATGTTTGCAAAAGAAGTTAAGAAGGAATATTCAATATTGATTATTTTCTAATGACACTCACTAGAATTGTATTAAAATGTATATCATTAATTATTGTTGTATAATTAAATCATTTATTATTGTTTGATATTAAACATTTTATTTATATGTATGTATATATATATATAAATATATATATATATATATATATATATATATGTATATATATATATATACATAAGCAAGAAAAATACACATAAACATATTTTTATCAACAAATGTTTTGCACTTAGCCTTTTTTTCAATTAATTTCAAATTATTCTATGAAATTATTTCCCATATTACTTATCTGTGATGTTATATTATATGATCTATATATATATATATATATATATATATATATATATATATATATATATATATATATATATATATATATAATCACTAAAAATTTAGCAATAAAATACATGGAGTTAAGATAAACTATTATCCAATGGATGTCATTTCATATTTATTTCATTTGTTAATGCATGTATCTATATAAATTTCGTTACTTGAATTATTACAAATCAATCTGATAGTAGTAATTTATCATTTATGTTTTTTAATTAAATAGTTTAATTATAAGAGAATTAACAAATATAGGTATTAAAACATTATGGCTTCTGTCAAACAGTTAATTATTTTTCAATAAGTCTTCAATAATAAAAAGTATTACTTTATTAAACATGAATGAAATAGTACCGAGCTGTTAATTAATATAAAATTTAATGCTGTCCAAATAAATAAAAGTCGTTTTATTATGGAATAATAAATATCGAACAATATTTAGCATGTTTACATAAAAAAATATGGTAAAATTTAATTGAAATTAATATTTTAATAAAATTTTATTCAAGAGATTTTTTTGTCTGTTCATTAAATACAGTTCAGAAAAATATTTTTATATAAAAAAACAAATGTATAAATATTTGTTATCGAATCTAAACATATTAATTATTTTTGATGTTGATCGAAAGTATTGTATGTTATGATTATTCAATAACGTTAATACTTAAATAAAAATTTAAAGTCATATTTATTAGTTTGAATTGATTGTTTTAAAATTAATTATAAAATAAAGGTTATTTACTATTAGCGTTCGTGTAGTTTAAACGTTTGGTAATAAAATGCTTTATAATTTAGATAAATTTATTAGAATTTCTTCAGGTAATATGTTGAAACGAAAAAGGGTTGTAATCAAGTTTTCTACAATTATTTAAGAGTTTTTTTTATATCACTTAAGACACTTTATAAATAATAAATATTTTTCAAGCAATTATTTATAGTAAATACTACAATATTATACCGAAAATACATTTTCAAAAATTACAGGTTCACTATTACAACTCGAATTTCGAATCTATTAAGAAAAAATTCTATTATTTAAAAAATCTTTCATGTTTAACTAACTGTATAATTAAAATTGTAATCTCTTGTCTCTTTATTATTTTGTTATTTATTAAGTATTATTTGTTATGTAAATGTATTAAAAGAGTGTAATTCTGACAAAAATTTCAATACTTTAAAATGAAACAACTTGATTGGTGTTTCATTTAACGTACTGTTTAAATCTGTAATTCAGAAAGATTTTAAGTAAACAATGCATGATAGTTTTAGAACTAAATATCCATTTTTTAAAAATGGATACACAAAAATCGCATGGTTGTTTATATCATATATAATGTGATAAAATGTACTTAAAAAACACGTAAGATATATAACAGTTTAACATAAGTATATGTTTACATTTGGTTACTTATATATATATATATATATATATATATATATATATATATATATATATATAAGCAATAAAAGATGTATCAATATTATTATCACAAATTAAAATACAAAATCTCATTAAATAAACGTTCTGTTTATTTAATTGGTCACGATCAAGAAACATACTAAATTCATAAAAAGAAAACATTTTGAGTAAACCTCTTTATTTCTCAAAATGAAAAATTTTAATAATGAGTTAATACTGATTTAAATTTAAATAAATTTAAGAATATCTGTGATATAGTGTACTCTTTGCAATACATTTATATAAAATTACAAAATGTATATAGCTATTAACTAACTGAGTAATAATATGTAAACTTATATGATTTTCTTGATTTTTATCCGCATACTTTCAGTATAAAAAATAAATATACGATTGTAACAATTTATCTAAAATATGTCACTATTGACATATTTTTTGATAAATGTAACAGACAAAACTGTACTAAAATTTTAATTTAAATGTATGTCTTAAGAAATTATTTTGATAAATTCAAAATATTTTTTTTCATAAGCAATATTAGTATTAAATTAGGTTATAGTTATTATTAAATACGTCCATACGATTACATTCCATTAGTTTTAAGTCAATGTGGTACTCACAAATGTCCCTTATGAAGTCCGTCCAATTTGTAATGAAAGTTATTAATATATGTGTATATATATATCTGATAACGTGTTATTATTTATATTTAAAAGTTTGTGTATAAGATTATTTTTTCAATTGCTTTTGTCATATCTAAGTTTTAAAATGTTTATTTAAAATAAACTCTTAATTTACCAAATTATAATTATTAATTATTAGACTATATTTATGAACTTAATAAATTAGAATCAACTTGAATTATTTTTAGATTTCGATTAAGTGAAATAAACTAAAATATAATTTGAAAAATAAATGCGTTTTATATTAAAAAATAGAAAGGCTATGGTCTTTTCTATTTTGATATTGTATTTTGTAAAAGTTTTAAATATCTCAATTTAGTTGACGGATAACAACATTAAATTTTATAATCTATGCTTAGAAAGAACAAAAGACTGAGTTGGCATGTGCTGCCCGTAACTCTTTTGATCATTGTTATTTTTTTCATTTATTCAAGACCAATATGTATAAAACATCTCGTAAAATTAATTATTGTTATTAAATTTTTCATTTTAATGTTATTAAACTGTATATATACTGTATAACTGTATATATGTACTATACTCTCTTATAAGTTTGTGAACGGAATTATATAATAAGTATATACATATCTTCATTAAATTGCCAATTTGAAATAATAACATGAAAATAAAAATGTGTGGATATAAATATGATAATTCAAATATTAAAATCCTTCAAGTACCCCAACATATCGCCAAAATAAATTAATTTTATTAGGAGGATGCAAAGTGAATCAACGTTCTGTCAACCAGTTTCTAATATACTCGCTTTTAAAATGAATATAACTTAAACAAAATAATAAATACTTATTATGCTACTTACAAATCTACTGGTATAATTTTTGATATTTTTTTGATTAACAGGTTAATCACATTTGGCACAACTTTAAGTACTGAACTTTGAAACTAAATACCATAACGATATTCGTTACAAACCCGTGTTACAAACTGACGACCTATTACAAAACTGTTTGGATCATACATTAACCGCAAAAGACTTGATCTCTAGATCTGTGCCGACGTACCAACGGTCGGTCTGTTTCGTTTAGCATATATATATATATATATATATATATATATATATATATATATATATATATATATATATATATATATATATATATATATATATATATATATATATATATATATGGTTAAAAAAAATTTATAGAATGATTCATTAATTATAAAAAAATAGCTTACTATACGAAAATTCCAAAATATGAACTATTACCTCTGGGATCACTGAGACTTCCATCAGTTTGTAGATAATTTTTTAGACATCATAGTGTTGGTTAAAAATTAGCATCTTAACATATATATTTCTTAAATGATTAAATTTAAATATATTTAAGTTAAACAAAATAAAAAAATATAAAGATAAGGACAAAATATTATAGGTTAGGTATACTATAAAATAATTATACTTTATTTTTTTATAATTAAAGATAGGATTTATATTTTAATTAATCTTATACAATAATTATCAAATGTTATTTTAAAATATATACTTAATATAAACTATATAGTTAATATTAAATAAATCTAATTTATCAGTAACAATCAAATTTTGAAATCAGTTCTTTTTATTAAACATTTTATTAAATATAATATATATTATACATGAGAAAATATGAATAAATTCATATATGTAGATATTTTTATTTATAGATTTATTTTAAACTTATAAACAAATCTCAAAACATTGATTCTTATTTAAATATGCATACAAATATTAAAAACTCTTCAAAAAGCATGTCAGAAAATATTAAATATGTAATAATAAAAGTTAAATGCTAAAAGCTAATGAAAATCTAATAATAAAAGCAAAACTAAACTAATTCAACTAGTACATATCTATTCACAATAGTAAAGTATGACACATAGAAGTGATTACATTTTTTATATATAAATATATTTACATATTCATTTATTTTTATTAAAAAAATTCAACAATTGTATAATAAAAATATTTCTTTGAATTACATTAATTTAATTAATATTAAGTCTTGTAGTTTCTTGAGCTGTTAATGGTGATATGCCAACCTGAGTCAGTTGACATTGATCAACAATAGGAGGTGTTTCCAGATTTTTAATTAGCTGTGATAACCAGTGTTTTGTGGATTTATCTTCCTGTAAGCATGCACTAAATGTTGCATCTCTTAACTGGTCAGGTAAACATTGTCTTAATGCTTCACGAGCTCTAAAAGAATCATTTTTGAACAATAACACTTACTTACTTACATATATATTCAAACGATTGTATTTATTTATTACCTAGGATTATCTGACAGTCGTAAATAACATCTAACAACATGTTTTAACAATCTTGCTGAAGGATCTTTTGCTAATGATAAAACCATTTTTCCCTAAAATAAATATTTATACAATATTATAAAAAAAAAATATTTACGTTATATTTTTTAATGTACTAACGAGAATCATAGCAACATGACTAAAGCGATCATATGTTTGACATATATAAGATAAACCACTCTCATCGAGCAAAATTTTTTGTAAAATAAATGTTGCTACAGTTTTACTAAGTTCACTACCCGTCTCCATAATTCGTAAACACAAAGGAATTATTTCTGTTGTTAGGAGAAATGTTATTACTTCTTGCTCATCTGTCTAAAAAATAAAAGATTAAATTTTACTTTATGAATATTTAGGATAGTATTACAATAAATGTAGTAAATTCTTACCTTCACTAATGCACCAATAACACCTAAAGAAGTTAAACGCAAATACTCAAAAGGCCTTGTTTTGCTTACAGTATGTAAAAACGGATATAAAAATAATGGAACATGAGCAACAAGGAACGCTGAACGTGTTTCTGGATGAGACGCTACACACTGTAGTAATGCTAAAGCATTGCACACCCTAAACATTAATTAGTATGATTACACAAAAACAAAGTTACTCGTATCTACATAGACTTAAATATAAAGCTTTATTTGTTATTAAAATCAAAAAAAAAATAGTATTAATCTGTTTCTTATATAATATAAATGAAATTTAAAATAAAGAATTTCTCAATATTAAAGTAAATAATATCATACATAATTTAACAGAAATACCTATTGGACTGATGTGCAGTTAATGTGGGTGGATTTATAGCAGGGTATATATTAAGAATTTCTTGTAATAAAGCTGCTGTTGTTCCAAAACTATGCCATAACATAGGAGCTAAATCTGGTACAACTTCTCGTTTTTTACTTAATAAAAAAATATTGACATCAAATTTAAATAGATTTATAAAAAAAATATATTTTATATATATATATATATATTGTGTACAAGATGGAAATTGTTACCTTAACTCTAATAATGCATTCTCTCTAGTATCTGGATTAGTTAATTCTTTTATCCATTGATATATTTTTTCCCGATCAACTGCCGGTTGATTATTAGCGGGACTGGGCTGAGCACTCATTTTTTTATTTAAAAAAGTACGTATGAGATTAAGCAGACGCCGGAAATCTAACCTCTTATTACAATGTCAACACAAATGTATTAAAAACAGGCATCAACAAACATTAAAAGCTTCAAGAATTAATACCTAACTCGCATTGACAATTAAAAATTGTACTATAACATAACAGTACGGATAAAAGTATGTTTATTGGCATATGATACAATTTACAACTTGTTTAAGCATACATAGACAATAATATATTCTACATACATTTTGCATGATTGCATAAATTGTCAGTCTAAAATAAGACTAAATTCCCTAAAACGTATTAGTACATGATATTTAACACAATCAAAAAGCATTGATTTAGACATTGTAATACTTTAAATATTTTTCATAAAAATAAATATAAAATATAAGAAACTATAAATTTATATAATATTCATTTATTATTTTTTATAATTCTGTTCTGTTAATACAATCTTAGTTAATTTAAGAAAAAGATTGAACAATGAAATAAGAACATAAAAAGCTATTTATTTTTATATGCTCTCAAATTAAAAAAAATTTGTCGATCAAAAATTGTTGTATGTAAAAAAAATAATTCCATTTTGATCAATTAATTTAATAAAGCTTTAAAACATTAATTTTACAAAAAATAAAATACTTAACTAAATTTCGGCTACAATAATTATTAATGGCTTAAAAACATTTAAATCCCTTCATACATATTATTATGCTCAAGAAAGGAAAAATATACACAGCGTATAAAAATAAATAAATTACATTCCAATTGCAGTTTAAAGAATCAAGTTTTTCAAAAATGTATTAGTCATCTATTTCATCTAATAAACTATTGCTTATTGTTAAGAGATCTTCTGATCCAGCATAAGAATTTAATCTTTTTTTAATTTTCTGTAAAGTATTATTTGCATTTAAATTTATTAAACTGTCTTCACTTTTTGATGAACTTAACCTTTTTTCTTTCGAATACATTGGAGTCAAATTTAATGCCTTTGGCTGGTTATAATTATTTTCCTTCATTGATGAATTAGTACTAATTTCAATTATTTTTTTTTTACAATTATCAACAGTCAGTTTATCTGAAGATAATAACAAAGGAGACACACTGCATGGAATTCCATCAAAATTAAATATATCTTGACTTTTAATTAATGGTTTGAATAATTTACACTCTGGTGTAACACATTTATCTAAATTAGTAGCAGAACTGGATACTTTCTCTTCTGAACATAAATTTTGTGAAACTTGTAACGGAGTACTAGAAAACTGAACTTCAGAATCAGAGTTCAAAATTTTATAATCTTCACTTAAATTATTTTGTTCGCTACATTTTTTTACTACTGTTTCAATTATTAACTGTTTTAAATTATGACTTTTATGTATAGCTGTTTTTTCAATTGATTCTCTTTCAATAGGTGAAGGAATCATACTTAGTGTATTGGAAAATAAAGGCTTCACTATATTTTTATTTTCTACAGATTTATGTGATCTATTTATATTACTTTTTAATGCAGTACTAGTTTTAAAAGGGGTAATAAATTTATTTTTAAAAGAAGTTTGACTTGGCTTAAATGATATTGAATTATTAATCACATTTGAAGAAATATTAAATGTCAGTATAGGTGATTTCATAAAACATTTAAAAAAGTTTTCACCACTATTTTCATTTAATTCCTTTGATAATAAATTACTTTTTAATTTGTCAAGTTTTACTCGACATTCTACTTCAAATAATTTTAATTGATTTTCATATTCTTTTAAATTGTCAATACATGTTTGAAGCTTAGAGTAACTATTTTCATGAATTTGAATCAATCTACTTGCATCAAAATAATCATGATTTTCAAACTCTTGGGTGAATATTAATAATATCTCTTTCATATCTGTTAAAAAATCAATCAAATTTAAATTATTTGTATTCTTATGTATAATTTTATGTTTAAGAGAATTTGGTATTATTAATGAATTGGGTTCATAGCTTAAAACAGAAGGATTTTTTAATTTTTTTGTCAAGTTTATCACTTTTTGTACATCATGCCCGAAGTTTTTAAATTTTAATAATTTACTTTTTAATAGCTCAATATTATTATTGAAATCATCATCTGATATTTCTGAATTTTCACTAAGACCACTCTCTATAAAATCTGCATATTTTTTTTTCTCTGCATCAATTTTCTTTTCTGTATTTATAGATAACTCATACACTTCCTTTGCTTTATTTGCATACTTTTTACAAAGTTCACTTTTTTCTGTAAAATCTGCATTTATTTCCAAAGCTTTATGATTCAGAACATTTTCAAAATTTTTCAGAATTGCAGAAGATATATGTGATTCTTTTCTTGCTTTCATAGGTAATAAAATTGGCTCGTTATCATTTGTACAGCCATTTTTGAATAAACATTCCATCAGCACTAACTGCGATAATTTCCATACAAGACAAACAAATTTGTTACCTCCAGGTGTTAATAAATGAGAACTTAAAATCCGTGGAATATTAGCATATTCATATTTATCATTGATACTCAATAAAAGTTTTTTTACTTCAGAACGAAATTCATATTCTAACTTTTTGTTGTACAAAGGCCACGGTATTGTTTGTTTCACTTGAACAGGATCAAGAATTTTAAGAAGGAAATACATAACTTGTTCAAAAGCTTGTTTGTTTGGTTTTACAAACATATCAGGTGCCAAATGCTCTTTTAAGGTACTTGTTGCTGGATATACCATTGTAAGTAAATGTACATTAGTATATAAACTTTGATGAATATGTTCATACAATTCTACAAAATCCATTTTAAATATTTGTTGTATATTTGCTAAAAGGTAAACAGTCATATTTTAAGAAATTAAAATTATAAACATATTCACAATTTTAAAATTAATGCATAAGAACTTTTAAAATTTTAATATAAAAAATCATACTACAAATGCATTAAAAGGTTCATTTTTAGTCATAATTAATGTCAAATAACACTTCAATGATGTTCAAATTAAAAAATAAAGTCAACATATTAATTATATTATAAATAAAATAAGTATAAATACAAAACTGCCTAAATTAAAAAAATATACACTGATGTTTACACCTATATAGTTAAAATCTAATCAAACTTATTTAACTTTCTGTTACTTACTTGCCATCACTATACTTATGGATATAAATTACAGATATTTAAATTACAGTCACAGACAAAAATAACATGAATCTATAGAAACAAATCAACAAAAAATATTTATAAATGTGTTAAGTAATCATTGAAACTTTTGTTGAAAGATTTGAACAAAAAACAGAAACATTTAGATGTTACTGTGTTTATAATTTGAAAGTCAGTTAAACCTATATGAACTATACTTGTAGCCAACGTTTTAAAAATATAACTATATTTCTCGTGACATTTGTGCTAAGCAATTAGTTACATTTGAACGATGTTCACCACATCATTTCTCAATATATTCAATAATTTTAAATTAAAAAAAAGTTTTAATTATATAATTATTTACTTTCTATCATTCATATTTATACATGTTTGATTTATACTACAACTCTTTCAATATATTTTTATTAATTTTTAATAAGTAATATTAATAATTACCTATTAAAACTCATAGTAAAATTTGAAATTAATATTGGAGAAAATATATCATAAACACATACAATACACTGTTTAAAACCAATTGATTGAAATAAATCTACAGTTTCTATTTAAAGCCTTTAAAGAAGTTATAAAAATAATATTTATTATTTTATATACCCAATTACCAATTAAAAAAAGAAGAATTTTATTAATATATTTTTAGAAGTTTATTCTAATTTAAGGAATGATTGTATCTATTCATGCATGTTCATTTTATATTATTTTCACACACAACACAAAACAAGTATCTTTGTTTTAAATTAACATTTATTATAAATGATATGTTGCATCTTTGTTCATTATAAATTATATCATTGTTTTAAATTATATATTTATAAATAAATCAACGTTTTTTTTTAATAATAAAATATTTATACTGAAAAATAAATTCGGTTAATTATTATATACATAACTTATTCGAAAAAAAATATTTTATATTCATGCAAATATAAAAAGGTCGGAAACTGCAAAAAGTATCGATATTTTTTCAAATTCATAATGAATATTTTAATAGTTATTTAAAAACTGATTCAATCAGTTTCATGTTCGAGTGAAGAGTGGATTTATGTAAAAATAGCGTCGAATACCAAAAAAAGAGTATCTCAGAAAAACATAGTTGAAGAATAAATAAACTTAGATGTTATGAAGATAAATTTTATGAACTTATTTTTTTAGTGAATAAGAATTTTTTGTGTTTCTTTTTTACAAAAGAATTTCAATTTGCCCAAATAAACCACATTTTGTAATGCATGGATCTATACTGCATGGCATTGTCTCAGAAAATAACCCCCATGAAGATAAATGGAGGACTATATGTTCTTTATGTATCATTTGAAAACAGTCCATAAAATTTAAAAATTATCTATATGTATTCTCGATAATATATATATATATATATATATATATATATATATATATATATATATATACATATATATATATATATACATACATACATACATATACATACACACACACACATTAGTACATCATTTATATGATTACCCAATTATATGATTTGCCGAACTACATAACTTAATTGCTATGATGCCAAGAACTATATTTTCATCATCCTATCTATAAACATTGCAGACTATTACTTAAGTGGTTGTTATTATTATGTAAAATAGGATTTCCTGTGCTTACACTGTTTAAGCACTGAACTTAACGCACCAGATTACATGTTTAAATACTTGATGTGGCTGCTTTGTGATTCTGATTGGAATACAAAAGTGCGCTACATTCGAGAACTTAATTACCTTTATGTTTGATGCATGGTTTGCAAATACGTTTGAACAAAAATAATACAGATCCGCATTTTTCTCTGTACACGTGATGTAAAATAGACCGCATGCTTGAAAGACTTACGACTTATAGATCACAAATTTAAATTTTACTTCAAAAAATATCGATGAAAAACATGGATTGTTGCTTTGTTTTTAATTTAAAATCTGCGGATTTTCTAATGAAAAGTATTTTAGAAAATTTATCAGAACAATGTAGAAAAGCATGACGAGTCAAATTTCAGTTATAAAAAACTAATTTGAACATAACACATTTTTTTAAAGCTTTCACTTTTGTTTGTAGAGCATTTTTACAAAAAAATATACGAATTTATCTTATAAAATTTTTTTTTTTAATAAATGGAACTGTTTGATACAACACACTCATTTTTTTAGACTAAAAAAGTATATAATTAAATATTTCATAATTTTTTTCATAAGATAAATATGAGAAAGCTATAAAAATATTTTTCCTCAAATTGTGAGTCTGTACTAGAAACATATTTTTACAAAAAATCGATTTCGTGCTAGAAAAAACATATTTTCCAAATAAAAAGTATTTAAAAAAGTATATAAGTAAAAAGTAAAGTAAAAAGTTCTAAATGAAAGTATTTTTAGTAAACAATAAGTATTATAGTTGCAAATAAGTTATTTATATGTATAAAACTGCCATATTTAAAACTTTTTCGATTTAAAAAAAAAAAAAATGCACATCTATACTATGCAGAATTTAATTACAATTTATGAGTTAAAAATTATATTTTTTCGATATAAAATCTTGCATGTCACAGAAAAATGTAAATTATAAAGAATAAATTGATTTATTTGTTCAGAAGTGTTTTTATTTACACAAAAATGGAACTTTTTCAATGTTCAACACAAAATCAATAATATTTTTAATTAAAGTTTATTTAAAACCTCTCACTGTTTTTTTTTTATGAAAATGTTGTTTTAAATGAAAATATAGGGCACACATAGAATAAATGTATTATTTTTATAGATATTTTTTTTAAAAAAAATTATATTAGGTAAAGAAAATGCTCACGAATAAAGCTTTTCAAATATAAAACAAAAAGGGAGAGATAGAAAGTAATTTTTATTAAAGAAATATTATATGATCAACCTTAGATTTTTATTCGTAAAGAACTTTAGTTTATAAAATTTAAAAAGAATATGTTTTTAACTTGTTTTTTTTTTATTACGAAAGAATATATCTATTAAAATAAATATTAGCTGATGTAATATTTGGTAGTCCTAATGTTTTGAGTATTTCCAACATCAATTTATGTAAAAATTAGTTTTAAGTAGAATAACTAGTTTTTTACAAATATATATATATATATATATATATATATATATATATATATATATATATATATATATATATATAAAGCAAAATGTCCAAAAATAATTCGATATTTGTTCCTTATACAAATACAAATCTTGAGAAAAACACAGAATTACCTTTTTGAAAGTGGTCGAAAGTATAAACATGCAATTTTAAATTATTAGCCTAAAAATTACAGTTTTAAAATTAAATCTATTCAAAAATATCATAATTTTCATCATATTATTGTTTTCATAAAAAGAGAGAGAAATAAAATAACAAATATATACATAATATTTTTTCTGAGTTTACAGTCCGACTCTGAAGTTAATGTGTGATGTTAATTTAAAAATAAGTAGTAGCCGTATTTGATAGAATTGTCCAAACACAATGGTTACTAGATTTATACAGTGTACAATATATCATCATGATCTAGATATTATTACAAGAATAGTCTTATGTATACACCACGTCATATATTTTTTTCATAAAAGATAATTTTACAGTATATTTAGAAAATATTAAATAAATCCTGTTTTTACTAGCTAAAATAAACGTTAAATTTTTTATTTGTCTGAGATTAAACATCAGATTGGTGAATATATACATAAAATCTCTCACATCAGTTTCTCTTTCAAATAGTTCTAAAGTGATACAAAAATACTCCCCAAAATATTAAAATAATAATAACAAATATCAAAACGATTTAATATAATTTCAGTGTTTAGTAATATAAGTGCATATTTTATGGAACTATGAACAATGTTAGATTTTGAAGATTTGTTACCTAAAATATAATAAAATACATGTTCGCTCATTTTAATATAATTAATATAGTTTAACATTCAAAATAATTATAAACATTAGAAAATAAATACTAAATATGGAGGACCTGAAGCATTTCGATACACTAGATTATATTGTTTTCGGTTTTATGTTACTTTTATCGGCGTTAATTGGAGTTTATTTTGCATTTTTCGCCAAAACCAAACAAAATACAACGAATGAATACCTTCTAGGTGGAAAAACTATGGGGATATTTCCCATTTCGATGTCATTAATAGCAAGGTAATTATTTGAAACAATATATGAAGTAATATTTTTTGAAATTATTCTTAAATTATAATATATATATATATATATATAACATAATAAAAAAATATAAAATAAATAAAATGACTTCCATAAAAATAAATATAATTTATACCATTGGATTCATATAATCAATAAATATACATAATTATTGATTTGGAACAGAAATAATGAAACATTTTGAAAAAAATCAGTTTTTAATAATTAAGAAATGTTTCATCATATATATCATATATATATATATATATTAAAAATACAGTTTTGCGTATATATTTATTTATTAAGGCACTAAGTACTAGAAAATATTAATATAAAAATATAACTCCTCAACATTTAAACCCCAACATTTCCATAGTTCGTAAAATAGAAAACAATGTCTTATCAACGTATTAAAAATATTTAATTATTTAATATTAAAAAAATAATTCAATAAAAATTAATAATTTGTTATTGTGATACGATGAAGATTTTTTTGAAACACTGTTCTAGTTGAACATTAAAAAAAATTTTTTAATGAGATTTAATGTTAAATATTTCAATATATAACAAAAGTTATGAACTCTATTAAATGATAATTATTTTATTTACTGAATTCAATTTTTCGAAAAGCGGTTCGAAATATTTTTTTAACAAATTTGTCAAAACTGACATATTGGCTGAAATATGTTAAAAGATTTAAAATAAAGTTTAAACTCAATTAAATATTAACTTGTTTTGTACCTTTTAGTTACATATCAGGCATCAGTATTCTAGGATTTCCTGCTGAAATGTATGTGTATGGTACACAAATGTGGCTAGCAGTAACATCCGAAATAACGGTGGCACTAACAATGGCAAATATATTTTTACCAGTATTTTATACTCTACAAATTACATCGAGTTATGAGGTATATTTGAACATGAAACAATTTTCAAATTACACCTTTTCTATTCTATGATAAAACCGTAGAAGTGATTAACCATTATAACTCTCTCTCTCTCTCTCTCTCTCTATATATATATATATATATATATATATATATGTATGTATATAATAAAATAATTTTATTTAATTATTAAAACTATTTTTATTGTAATTATATTTGAAATAAATCTTAGTAACTGTCCAATATACACAATATTTTCTGTCTACAGTACCTGAAATTAAGATTTAGTCAAAGTGTGTGTTTATTGGGATCTTGTCTATTTTTAATGAAACAACTTTTATATATACCAATCGTAATATACGTTCCAGCTCTTGCTTTTAACCAAGGTATTTATTTTGATAAATATTAACTTTACTCAATACACATTGTTAGTTTGTTTACTATGAAAGTTGAATAGAAACAAAACATATTTCAAATGTTTTCATTGTTAAAAATATGAAAAAAACGATTTTAATCGTTTTCTACAGAAATTAGTCTAAAATGCATATGACAATTATTTTTAATCGATTCATGTTTATTTAATACTCACTTCTTTTCCTTTTCAGTAACTGGAATTAATATCCATTTGATCACACCGATAACATGCATTATATGTATATTTTATACTACTTTGGTGAGTCGAATGATTCAACTAAAATTATTATAATTTACTAATTACACATTTAAATCCGTGCATTAAATATAAACAATTTTACGTTTTTATATCGCATTGATATTCTTTATGGATACAACTCAATGTATGTAATGTTTCTTAGAATCAACTGTTTACCAGTGTTGAAAACATTTCGAGAAACACTAATTAATAATAGATGTATAATGTATAACATAGAAAAATATTGATTTATTTTTAATTGATATCTATTAAAAATAAATCAATATTCTTCTATATTATTACTGAACATATATCAAATATTTAAAAATGAATTTTATATATATATATATATATATATATATATATATATATATATGTATGTATGTATTGTATCATTTGTTTTCATTAAGGGTGGTTTGAAAGCAGTCGTATGGACAGACACTATTCAAACGATTGTAATGGTTGGCGGAGTATCGTTCGTAATGATCCTCGGAGCAATCAATGTTGGAGGTTTTGGGGTGGTATGGGAAAGAAGTTTGGAGACCGGCCGTATTGACTTTTTCAAGTAAAAATTCTCGGATCTTGTTTGTAAGCTTTCGCAGGCGCTATTGATCTAGTATAAATATCTCATAATAATCTAATTGGATATAATATTTAAGATGTATTAAAAAATCACAATGTTCGATTTTTTGTATTATTTGATATTTTAAACCACATATATTTGAATGTATATATATATATATATATATATATATATATATATATATATATATAAAATACAGTAAGTCACATTTTGTTTATTGCTGGAATAACAAATTCAAAGTTTAGAGTGGTTATTATTAATTGTTATCTGAATTGAAAATCGATGTATGATTTTACTCTAAATCATATAAAATGTAAATCGAAATAAACAACAAAATAAAATACACCACAAATATAAGTTAATAATTTTAATAAATATCTAAACATTTTTATATTCTAGTATGGATATTGATCCAACAATTAGACACACTTTTTGGACAGTGACTGTTGGAAATTATTTTCAATGGCTTGCAAGCAGTTCTGTAAACCAAGCAATGGTTCAAAGATCACTATCTCTGCCTTCGTTAAGAAGTGCTTATTGGTAAATGCAATATTTTTATAAACAGAAACAATACAAAATATGAATGAAATAGAATAATACGTTAATTATAATATTTTCATACAAAATAATTTAAATGCGTATATTAAAAAAAAAATGAATTCTCTTTCAGGATGCTATTGATTTACGTTATCGGCATTATCGGTTTGGTATCTATGTCATGTTTCACGGGTCTTGTAATTTTCGCTACATTCTACCTTTGTGACCCCATCACAACTCGTACGATTGGAAAATCTGATCAGTTGTTACCATATTACGTGATGCAAATTGCTAGTTGGGTGCCTGGACTCCCTGGCATCTTTGTCAGTAGCGTGTTCAGCGCTGCACTAAGGTAAACGCTATGACTTATTTCAAAGTCGCATCGTCTGTGTTTTATTTATTATTGCATATAATCAAACATTACAGAAATATACATTATTTGACGACATACGACTTGATCAAACAATTACATGCAATAAATCATGATAAAAATCTTACATTGTTTAATATTACATTATTCTGTCAAATTTTCAAATTTATGGTGTATTATAAGTTATTTATTTTATGTACAGTTTAAGTAGTATAAAATAACTTATATTTTAAATTATGTATATATATATATATATTTAACAGTAAAACTCATCCAAGTATATTATTAAAGCAAAATTTACTGCAATGTTTAGCTCTTTAAATAATCTTTAAAGTCATTAACCTTTATACTACAATTTCAGTTCTATGTCTACTGGCCTCAACTCTATGACCGGAGTAATCTTACAAGATTTAATAAAACCAATGTATAAAAAACCTATTTCGGATGGAACGGCTAGTTTTATAATGAAAGTAATCGTGGTATTAATTGGCGCAATTTGTGTTGGATTAGTATTTTTGGTAGAAAAAATGGGAGCATTAATCCAAGCATCTAGAAGCATGTCTGCTATTACAGCTGGCCCTTTATTAGGTATATTTAGCCTTGGAATGCTATTTCCATGGGCTAATGAAAAGGTAATTAAATAAATGTGTTACCAAAATAATCATGTAAAACATTTAAATAAGCGTTTATTAATATTAAATCCGTAAATAAATCGAAAGAAAATAAATATCAACATACTCAACAATATATAAAATATCAAAAAAGACTATTTTTACTTTAAAAAATATATTTACAGGGTGCCTTAGTTGGTGGATTTTCTGGATTAGCATTAGTGGCTTGGATGTCGTTAGGTACACAAACAGCAATGGCGCATGGTTTAATTTATAATCCAGAAAAGCCAGTTTCGGTAGAAGGATGTACTGATACATTTAATTCCTCGAACTGGAAAAATCATACAGTTTTACATGCAGAAAAGTAAGTTAATAAATATCGTAAAATACTCATCCGTGTGAGTAAAGTTGCATTCTCTAAAACCAAATATCAATTATCAAAACTGTTAACAGTAGTCTATTACTATTCTCAGACGTCTAAATATACATTTTTTAATGGAATTATTATATTATGATAGTTAAATTTCTATTGATAAATAAAATACAAGCGACTGTCTGACTAAGAAAAAAGAATAATAATCTTTTTATCTGTTATAGGGACGAAATATTCTTCCTGTATCGCATTTCATATATGTATTATTCATTCATTGGAACATCTACGACTATAATCATTGGATTACTTACTAGTTACCTTACAGGACTAAATGATCCACAAAAAATAAACAAGGATCTAATTGCGCCATTTTTGCATAAGTATCTATACAAAGAAAATTCGGCGATGAATGAAAAAGAAAAAAGTATATTGAATGATGTGACGGCGCAAGAACTCAAACCGTTAAAAGAGAATAATAAATCATTATGATGCCATATTATTTATTTGTTTAATTTTTAATCAATTTTAAATAAAACGTTTTATTATATATTTCATTTTCTGTGTAATGTATTTCGGTACATTCCGCCTGTTTTCAACATTCATATAGTTGTAAGTAATTAAATACGTATCTATTTTATTATTTCTATAGATAATTGTTTCCTATTCATTTTTTGACTTGATTTTAATTACTGACATACTGTAAATAACACACATATAAATTATTTGTATACAAACTGTTATTTCGAATTAATGACTTGCCATTTTGTACTTTTGACACATGTTTTCAGTTAATGCAGTCAAAATTAAAAAATATCAAATAAAGTAGCTCATTAGTCAATAATATAATTACTTCTAATCTATTTCAAATGACCAAAATACTCATTTGTTTATATTTATAATAATTTATAACAGAAACAAACATTAATATCTACAGTGAAGCAATCGAATACGATAAAATGTCATTAATTATATTTTAATTAAAGTATAAAGGAAAAAACAAGCACTTTATCAAACTGAGAATATGAAACGGACACATAAATAAAAAGAAGTATATATAGGGAAATACCATTTATGTACACTTGTGTTTGTTGTGTTTTAAATTATCATATCTTTGTGTATGTGTTTGTGTATTGCATGCAGTAAATATGAATAAACTAAATATGATTGAAATTATGTAATCTTTACACTTATACATTCAAAAGTATATAAAAAATTTCTCTCTCTCTCTCTCTCTATATATATATATATATATATAATAAAAGATGTAAATACATATGGATATATCCATATAAACAAACCGAGAATATTTTTTAAAGTACAATTTTTGCTTCTCTTTATTTATTAAGAAAATAATTTATTTCATTTTATTATAATATTAACTGTATACTTGCTCAAAAGCAAATCAGATCTGATATCGCGGGTTCGCTTTCAAACTATCAGCTATCGTAAATTCCCTATTTTCGCCTTTTTATGGAAGGTATGTACTGAAGAAGAGAATGATTTCAGGATAGTAGGATCGTTTCTTAAATAAAATGAATGAAACGAATATCATATATTGATCTAAACTATTCGATAAAAAATGAAATGATAAATCGATTTGTTATGTGGTAGAAATTTAATACTTAACTTGAATTATTTTTTATTTACAGACTTGCTATAATAAAATTAGAAAACTGTTCCATATCACAAATAAATGAAGTCAAATTTCCAAAACGTATATAAATGTCGTGAAATCTGTAAACTTTATGTAAATTACTGGAAAAAGTACTATGTGTAGGCACATGTGTTAATTTTTCTAACATAGAATCTTCGGGAACAGAATCCATCTTTATCAAATATATATATATATATATATATATATATATATATATATATATATATATAACTACAGTACAACAAACAATATTCCGAAATAATTAAAATCAAATCAACGAACAGAGCACATATACAAAACCAGTCAATTTCCATGTATCATAAAATGTTTATTTTAGTGAACATTATAGATTACTCGTGGACTTTCATTCAACCTGAATGACCCAGACTGAAGAATTAAACAAGATATTAAAATAATAACACTTTTATATAATTTTTAGATAAAAATAATAGGTAATAAGTATTCAAAACAGAGAAGAATAATATTTTTTTTATAAATACGAAAAAACAAGATAGTCAGAATTAGAAATATAACAACAGAAAATTGAAATGAACAAGTCATAAAAAAGAAAATAACAATTAATAAACATTAAAATAATTAATAATAATAAAAATACAGTAAGAAAGAGACCAATGAACAAGTAGAATAAGGAAATCAGAAAATTTATAGAAAATATAAGAAATATATATATATATATATAATCACAGTATTTTCCTAAACAGCATTTAAAAGAGCTAATTTTTTCTTCAAGTGACAACAAAAAAACTAAACAGAAATTCAATACTAATTTTACAAAACCATTGTATTTATATATATTGTGTTATATATATATATATATATATATATATATATATATATATATATAAACCTTGAATTCGTAATACTGAGAAATATTTATTTGTATTCAAATAAAATACATAATAATTTCATTCTGTTTCACCTTCGAAACATTCATCACTTTACATATATGTATATATATATATATATATATATATATATATATATATATATATATATATATATATATATATATATATATATGTATGATCTGAACTACTAACCAATTTAAAATTTACTTTTAAAATCTTAGAAATTACGAAGCGATTTATAACAACATTAAAAAACATCTGAGGTGTGTATACAAGTACAAATATATATTATGATATACGCTCAAAGGTATAATTTACTTAATATTTTATTCTATTGGTCAACTCATTATCTGCATGACACATACAGATCATATAGATGTAGAAATTTCCTTGAGCATTCAATTGACTTGAAAACAAGACGCAATATTTAAATTAGCAATAAACGAGTACTTCTGAGAACCTGCGAGATACTGTTACAACTATAAAAATAAGTTTGAACTCATTGTAAGATAATATTTATGAATAACAAAATGAGTGTAAATAGTTTGAATCGCATTTATACTTCAGTTATAGTAGTTGTATAGAAGGTGCACATAAGAAATACCTTTTTTTTATTTTACCGCAAAAATTAAATGAAAATGTCCGTGTGAAAAAGGTTTATAGTCCAAATGGAAATGAATAAGACAAACGTGTAGTCGGGCCATTTGATAATAAGGCATTTTCATGAAATTGACATTTTGACAATCTGTTCTTTGAATACATCTGAATATCTTTATTCGAATATCTCTATCTTTACTCGAATAAAAGTATTCTGCACATTACAAACATAATAAACAAAGTCTACCTGAATAAAAACGTTTAATTCCATCCAATATTTATGATTTTTAAAACATTTATCAATATATTTCATGAAGTTTCTAAAACATTTTCAGTGTTCTTTGTTGATCTACACGTCGTCTGTCAATAAATTTTAAAATTGTTGTTTACATATTGTAATGACTATTTTGTTTTATTATTTGACACGTATATTGTAAATTCAAAAAAATATTTGACACTTTATTTCAAATTCTAATTTACTAGTACATTTTACAGAAAATAATACTAAGCTAAATGATATTTTTGCCAAACTAATTTTTATTTTTTAATAAAAATTATTTGTAAATAAATACAAATTTATTAAATACAATTTAATATATATATATATATATATATATATATATGCATGTATAATGTTTTTACAATTTGTAAATAATTAAATATTAAAGTATATATTTCAGTACATATACACTTATGAAAATGACTAGTTAAAAGCATATTATATGACTCTTTGAATAGATATTTATTTAGATACTTTTTGTAATAATTATCAGTATGCTAATTAAATAGTTGTGTTAAACATGTTTACTGGGTACATTTTGTACAATCCGTAATATATTTATGGTCAGTCTGTGTGAATAATGACGTTACTACAAATTCTAATGAAATGTTAATTATCTCATACTTATGTAATTTAAAAAAAATATTTCTATACAAACAATAACTGATAAGGTCATACATGGTCCACTAAATATGAATTAAATCCAATAATTAGTCAGTGTTTTATTCTATTTTTTATTTATTCATCAGTATACTACGTATAATTAAAACAAATTAATTTACAATAAATATTTTACTGAAAATGAAAAAAATAGAATTCGATTATTAATTTTTATTATTTAATTGAATTATACTGGACGAAAAGTATGATTTATTGATATTATTAATAGCATTCCAATAAAAAAAATGTAATAATGTTTCACTTTATGCTATAAATATTTAATTGTTGAACAAGTATGTTTTTTGAAATTTAAATGCATTTCGTGATCAAACTATAAATATTTTATTTTAATTACTACTTTTGTTAATAAGTACTTCTACGTTCTCTAAAACAAAATGGTATCAAAAATATAAAATTTAATATATAATAAATATTGCAGTAACGAATAAAAATTTGTTATGATGTTTAACTTATTACATAACCATTTGTTTATATTTTGTTTAAAATTAAAAAAAAACAAGTGATTGTAATAAATGGAGAATCTTAATAATATATATATATATATATATATATATATATATATATATATATATATATGTGTGTGTGTGTGTGTATGTATGTATATATTATACAATATATTAAGTGTAAAAAAATGATAAAATATATGTAAAATGTATAAAAAAATATATAATAATTATATATAATAATATTTTTTTATAAATGTCACTTTCTTAATGATTCTACCTGAAGAAAATTTTCTAATTTATAATTTTAAAATTAATAGAATTTATAAGAAATAAAAAGCAATCTTATTCTACATAAATTTAATTATTTTCATTGTATCTACAAATGTGTAACTGTTCAAATCCATTTATATAACACAGACACATACACACACACACACACACACACACACATATATATATATATATATATATATATATATATATATATATATATATATATATATATAATAAAAATGGGATGCAATTCATATGAGGCAACCAATATAATATTGAACTGAAAGACTCCACTGGAAAGTATTCAAGTTATCTACTTTATCTATCTTTTATTTATTTACTTTTTATTTAGTTTTTTTTATATATATATATATATATATATATATATATATATATATATATATATATATATATATATATATATATATATATATATATATATATGTAAGCCTCGATATAAAACGGATCTCTCTATGATTCTTCATTTTAAATTTCAATAAAACTTTCACTTAATGGTTTTAACAGATTAAACGAATTTATAGATTGCATAACCGTTCCACTAATCCAATAAGATCAATTAGCTGCGCTCTTAAACTGGTTTTTCTGACTGAATTTATTGTATATTGCAAATATGTAAATTTAATGATGTCATTACCGAAATCATAACTGGTGATGTTAAGCAGTAATGTAAATAAGGATTGTATAAATTTGTTGCATTTAATTAACTCCATATATATATATATATATATATATATATATATATATATATATATATATATATATATACATAGAGAGAGAAGCATAAACAGTTATAGATAGATGGTTAGTCGGTTGTTTGGGTTTTAGGGCGCTCGACAGCTGAGCTCATTAGCACCCGAGATATAGATAGATATGTATGTATATTTAATTCACTAAAAAGGTCCATTATCATTTATTATTAAAATGCGAAGTTTATAATAAACTGAAGTTGCAGTTTCACAATGTTTTTAGTTGTATGATAAATAATTGGTTACTAAATGAGAAATCATTTGGTTATTCCGTTGTATTTAATTTGAAATTAATTTTTTAGAAGCAAAAAAAATTATCCCTTTGTGGAATGAAGAAAAAAATAATCTGAGTTTCTATATGTAGAAACACAGAAAACAATAATAAAATATAAACAAAAATTCAGTTAATCTAAATACATAAATATTTTTAATTATAAGCCTAGTTTAACGAAACAGAAAATGTAATGCACAGATCCTAGTATTAATGTAATGAAAATATACAATAAAAAAAAAAATAAATACAATAATATAATTGAGGAAACATATTGTAATTAACAGATGAACACACTGAGGCATTGACTTCCAATCATTTTATGCAACAATATATGGACTCATGGCTGATTTCAAAACATTATTGATTGACTAATACTGAATGATAAACTAATGCATTTGCACATTTTTATTATTTAAATGAAATATCTTCTAAATATGTCATATGTTTTTAAAGCCACTTCTGTAACATTCTTATCTTGTTTTTGGTTTAAAGTAAAATGTCAAACTTCTTAATCAGTATTTCAAATTGTTTATTATATATATATATATATATATATATATATATATATATATATATATATATATGACTATTTAATATTGTTACCATTTAGAAACAGTATGTATGATACATAAAACAATATTTCCATTTTCTTATAATAATTAATTTGTTTGAAATAAAAGTACTATAATTGAATAAAATAAATAAGTATAAGCAATTAATTGAATTTTAATTATAAATTAAAAAACATCATCAATCCGTAACACATTGTTCGTAAGACACTGGTGAGCAGCCTTAATTGAAGGTTTGTTTATGGTCACACCTTGAACAATCTCAAGGCCATTGCAAAAACGTGTTCTGATTTGATTTCGCGTGGACACATTTCTGATTTGATTTCGCATTAACATAACATACAATAAAGAATAAAAGCGAAGATTTTTCCATTCTACTAAACAGACCAGTTCTCATACGAATGCAAAAATACATTTCGGACACCTAATGCAATTAAAAAATCATAAATAAATACATGAATAATAGGTACTTATGATTTAAACAAAATTTAAAGGAAGATGTAAATATTAGGAAAGTGCATTGATAATATTTAAAATTCCAAATTAAACTTGAATAATGTATTTGAATACATTATTCAGTTTGAAATCAGTTCCTATGAAATCAGTAATATATATTATGTATCATGAAGTAAAAGAACTGACAATAGTTTAACATTTTTAAAGATATTTCAAATGAAGAAAAATTAATGAATACTCCAATTTCAGTGACTTAGTACGTAAAACTTTGAAAATGATGAAATATAGTCATTTAACCAACTTTAAAGCTGTCCCAGTAATAAAATATACTATTCAAAAATTAAACGTGCCTATTTTAACACTTTGTACCATTATTTTTTTTAATGCGGGGCTCTTTTTATATCAGTAATTATACATTTTTGTGTCGCCAAAAAGAAATCATATAATTTATAACGTTTCAAAAAAACAATAATTTATGGTATATAAATAATTATAGTATGATTAATCAATATTGTAGCATATTGTATTTACATAAATTACTTTTCCAAACAAAGAAAATTCAATATTTTTTCAAAATAAGTTATATATATATATATATATATATATATATATATATATATATATATATTATTTAGATTACACTTGACTTATTAAAATGTTCACGATTTACATGAAAACAAGCAAGGATATGAACAAAATAAAAATATTTAAATTTTCAAAGAACTCAGATAATCAAGGTATAGTAAGTAAGGTCTTAGTATAGTAAATCATTTTAAGGTGAGTAGTGTGTGTGTATATATATATATATATATATATATATATATATATATATATATATATATATATATATATATATATATACAGTTTTCAAATAAAGTTCTAATATTTTTAATACTAGGACATGAAAATCAGTGTAAAATTATATTAGAATTGTACACTCCTCGAATGAAATATAATAACATACTGGATATGTAACACGAAAATCTTAATCAAATCATCCGACTGAGGTCAATAATAAATATCAATGTATGTATAGGAAAAAAACAATCTGTACATAGATAAGAATAATATTGTAAGTCTTTTCAAAAGCACGATTCACTTCACTGTTTTAATATAGAGTGGTACTGCTAGCCTCCAAAGAGGGGGGTTATTAAAATGACGTAAGCCAAATTGTCATTTAGCCGGTCGCTTTAGAGAAATAAAAATAGTTTGATATTCAGTACCATTCGGACAGCACACCTTCGCTTTTCACCGAAGCTGGACAAAATGGCTTGGACGTCGAGCCTGTGTTTGGCTATTGTTGCCCTATGTTCATTCGTTTCATTCGCAAATGCAGAAAACAATGTAGTTTGTTATTATGATAGCAAGAGCTACTATCGAGATGGTGAGTTATTCATTATTTTTACGAATATTAAGTCTAAATCATAAAATAATTTTCAGATAATTTAAGAAATATAGAACAAAGTTCAAAAAAATAACTTTTAACATGCATAATATTTAAATTAACATTCTTTTTCAAATATCTCAGTATACATTCAAAATTATTTATTTGATGTCACCTTTATTATTAGTTTCATAAATTATTAAGAACTAATTTTCATATCATTCGTATATTTTTCCTGTATTTGTTTTTCAAATATCAAAAATCATATCTGCAAAATAGAAATCTCTTCAGATCTTGAAAAAATTCTTCCAGAGATTGATTGCTGCATTCTAATTTTTCCCATCGATATTTTTTTTCTATATCAGTGTTATTTTTTGAGTTATATACAAAATATATAAATATATACAAAAATTTCAGGTCGTTTATTATTTGTCTTCGTTATCTATCTCTTTGATATTTTCTTCAAAAATACAAAATAGATTTAATGTCACATTTTATTTTTTGTATAAAAATTATTTTCCGGAGACAAGTTTTTAGAACAAAAGAATATTTTAAAACTATATTTTCTTCATTTTCAGAAATTGTTCATTCAAATTCTACAACCATAGAATTTTTTTAACAGAATATTAAATTCTAGATATTTTTTAAACTACGACTTTACTTACTTTGAGTTTAATATTTAATATATATATATATCATTTTCCCACATCACGAAAATTTTAGTCTGATAATACACTTTAGTTTTATTTGATGTATTTACACTTAATTTTTCAAAAAAATACAATAATAAAAATAAATAAAATGTCCTCGACTGTCTAAATAAGGTATTTATTAAATTTCACAAAAACAATTCTTATAAAATGTCTATATTAAATTAAAACATTCTGTATTTGTTTGCAATATATATATATATATATATATATATATATATATATATATATATATATATAACTATTCCATGTTCGCAGTTTTCTGATTCAACCTTGGCCTGAAGTAACTTTTACATTAAATTATTTAATTTTGAACTTAAATTGAATGAAAATTAAAGTTATATTACACTTTATTTACTCAGCCTACATATGTGCAAATTTGATATTATGTTTCACTTAATTAACACATACAATGGCCGTTTAATAAACACTGTATTCTTATTACATTGTTTATGAAAAGAATACTTTAAGAAAATGTATATACAACATTTATTTTTTAATTTAAATGAATTGTAATTGCCCAAAATAGATATAAACGATACAACTGTATTTTTGAAATATTTCGAAACATGTTGCAGTATTTTTATAATTACTTCCATGTAAAAATAATTTATTAAAAAACTATACAAAGGAGGTTTATATATATATATATATATATATATATATATATATATATATATATATATATATATATACATTATGATATCTAAATAAATGAAACATCTTTATAATTTAAATAAAAAAAATAATAACACAAATCAAAATTACAATATTAGCAACGCATGTGCGAAATATTTGTGTATCCTATTTGTATTATTAATTTACTTTTCTATTTTTAACAACATAAAAATTAAATTTAATATAGATCGACCAATTGGGATTATAATTAAAGTACATAAACATTTTTGTTATTTTTGAACCATATGACAATCATTTTTTATTTCTCTCCTCATTTCATATTCTAAATAAATAAGCGAATCCACATTTAAACACAAATATACGTATTTAAAAAATATATAAATGAAAAAAGCAATTCTTAAGGAATTAAATGCAGAATATAATTTTTAAATTATTTTTTTAATAATTTATTAATTAATAGCAACTTACTTCATTTACTCACTATAAATTCTTTTAATACTTATAATTACTTGATAAAAAATATTTTTTCACATTCAGTTTTCTGTTATTGCAGTTCGATTTTTTTCACTAATTCGTAAGATTTAACAGAAACAAAATTAAAATATTCTATACGCTAAATATTGTAATGTTACAGAAGATATTTTTACATACTGATTTTCATTTTGTGAGAACAAAATACTGTCTATACAGACAAACATCAATCACATCAAAGATTAGTCTTTTTTTTCTAAACAATTGATTCAGTTCACATATCGAATTCAGTTCACATTTACGACTATTTTACACTCTTAAATGCATATATTGTCAAACTAATTCGATTCGCTATAATATAAAGTACATAAATACAGTGAAAACAATAAGGTCGCGGACATTTAATGACGTTAGCTCCACCTACACTAGAATTGTACTCAATCTACATTTTAACTGTTTATAAATTCAAATAACAATCAAAGTATATGAACACAAAATTTGGCGCCAATATTCTTATCTATCTATTTAAACAAAAAGTTCCGTAAAATTTAAATAAAAAAATTAAAATTTCTGTAGAGATTTTTGTATTAAATTATTATTAACGATGACACCCGAAGTTACACGAAATTTTCACGGATATAATTCACAGGAAACTGTAAACAACTCTTCAATACAATTTGCGTACATTTTTAGTATTTTAACAACCAGTCAATATTTTTAAAAATCATACAAACATGTCTCTAAAAAGGATTTAAAAAAATCTCATTTTATTGATAATGAAATAAAAAATTGATTTATTTTAATTTACATATTATCAACATTCCTTAAATAAAAATAATATTACTATAAGTTGAGTCATTTTTTTATCATATAATTAATTAAATGGGAAAGATTTATAATAAACATGTTTGTAATTCAAAAACACTGAAGAATGAATTAACGAAATAAATGAACGATTATGGATATGTCTTGTTTACGAAATAGCTATGTATTTTTTTCGTTGTTTCTTTGAAAAAGACAAGAACGTTTTTTCTATTTTTAGGGCAAGCTAAAATGCGTGTATCAGATATTGAACCAGCACTCAGTTTCTGTACTCACGTAATATATGGATATGCAGGCGTCAACAGTGAAACATTTAAAATGATTTCATTGAATGAAAACCTTGACCTTCCAGCTGGTCATGATAATTTCCGTGCTTTGACTGCTTTGAAACGAAGATATCCGGCACTTAAAGTACTACTTTCTGTAGGTGGTGGTATCGACCAAGATGAACGAATTAAATATATGACTTTGGTAAACAAAATTAATATAAAATACAAGTATTACAAAAAAAACTTATAGCAATCAATTTGTTAAATGAATTAGTTATTTTAAATAAGCATCTCTAACAAAGCCAATTTTCAGTTAGAAACGCCTGAAACAAGAACAGCTTTCATCAATTCAGCACACACACTCGTGAAAAGTTACGGATTTGATGGACTTGATCTGGCGTGGGAATTTTATGAAACTAAACCCAAAAAGATTAGGGGCACAGCCGGTAAATATTACTAAACAACCGCATTTTTTTCATAAATAATAACTTCTCATCGTACGGAACGATAAAAGTTGTTGAAAAAAAAACACACTAAATAAGAAATTTACAATAAAATGAATAATTTTCCAGTCTATGAAAATATATATCATAATTATTTTATTATTTAGGTAAACTTTGGAAAGATTTCAAGAAACTTTTCGGTACCACAAAAATTGATGATAAAGATGAAGAACACAGAGTACAATTTACATCCCTTGTACGTGAAACTAAGAATGTTTTCAGACACGACAATCTTCTTTTAACCGTAACTGTCCTTCCAAATGTTAACAGTTCAGGTATTTACAAATGCACGCATAAAAGGTCACATGAAATGTATAATTTATTTATTTTTATTTCAGTATATTTCGATGTCCGTAACATTGTCCCCCATCTAGACCAAGTTCACCTTCACGCATTCGATTATTACAAGCCTGAACGTAACCCAGAAGAAGTTGATTATCCTGCACCACTTTATGAATTAATTGACCGTAAACCAGATGAAAATGGCAATTATATTGTTCAATATTGGTAATTTTAATATATTGTTTTATTTCAAACTGCTTTACATAAAATTAACCGTTCGTAAAATTTTCAGGTTAAATAACGGAGCTCCGAGTTCAAAATTAATTTTAGGAATTCCCACTTATGCACGAACTTGGAAAATGACTTCAGATTCGGCTATTTCTGGTGTACCTCCATTTACTGTTGACGGACCAGGCGAAGAAGGGCCATACACGAAAGAACCTGGTCTTCTTAGTTACCCTGAAGTATGCACTAAAATAAATAGCCCTATAACCGCTAAAGGAAGTTCTGCGAAGTTAAGAAAAGTTGGAGACCCCAGTAATCGTCACGGTAATTCAACTTACACATTTATTAATTAAACAAAAAAATATATATTTCATTAGAGATCACAACATACATATATGTACATATATATATATATATATATATATATATATATATATATATATATATATATATATATATATATATATATATATATATATATATATTATACCCAAGTACAAAATACACATACTTTTAAATGCAAAAACAATACAATTGATTTATAATCTTTGGATATTGAAGAAGCATTGCTATTCTTTCACAATTTTATTGCCATATAAAAAAATAATATATTACAGATGTTTGAAACATTTTTACGCGCGTAAATTAATATATTACGTTTTATTGGTATTTATATCAGTTTGTTTATTTGTTTATGATTTTATTTGAATATATACGAACAATAATATACACAATACCATTAAATAAAAATAAAACTATTAAAACTATACTAGTATAACAAACACCAATAAACATTTCATAATTGTATTTTTTATATATGTCCCTATAAAAGAGTTTACTAATCAAAAAGGAATATGCACAACCTTTGTCAAAGCATTTCTTATTAAGCATTTTTTATAAGAAACAAATATCAACCGAAAGAGTAGTTTCCCATGAGCATTTTTCATGTCACAAAATGGACTGCAAATGAAAACAAATTTGTCAATATATACACACGATATATATATATATATATATATATATATATATATATATATATATATATATATATATATATATATATATATATATATATATTTATATATACACATTCATGTATTAACACAGACTTTCTGTTATGGAACTAAATTTTGCGCAGAGAAAAACGCTCCTGTGAAACCACTCGGACTTTTTTCCATTGGAAATTTATATCTTGTGATACTTTCATTTATAAACACTTGCCTTTAATCTGATATAAAAGTGCTGTGATCTACTTAGTGTTTAAATTTAAATTCTTGCACTTTTTAATAAATTGGACATATATTTCGTTATTTTATTACTTAAACTGCAGGGTTTTTAAATTTTACAGCAGAATCTGATGAAGTCAAAAATGATGATTTTATTCATGATGACACCATTTCAAAAAGATATGGTACGATTTCTTCTAGACTATTCATTATATGCAATGCTTCAACATTATTTGCTTTTTGTATTAAAGTAAATCAACTGCACTGCAATAATATTTATAAAATCTGACTTCTATATTCCTGAACGAAATATCTATATAGTTTTATATATTATTGTCATGTATTAAATCTGTTCTATATTATTGTTCTATATTTATAATGGTATATACTTTTTAAATTTAATAGGAACATATGCATTCCGAATACCTGATGAAAATGGAGAACACGGAATATGGGCAGGGTATGAAGATCCAGATACTGCAGCAAATAAAGGAGGTTATGCAAAGGCAAAAGCACTTGGTGGTGTAGCTGTCGTCGATCTTTCTCTTGATGATTTTAGAGGCCTATGCACGGGTGACAAATACCCGATCTTGCGAGCTGCTAAATTTAGATTATAAATGTTTGACTGAAAGTTTTTTGTACAATGTTTAATACATTAATTTACCAAAATACATTTTTAAAGTAAAATAAATATACCTTTATGTAGCTGAATTTCAGTATTTTTTTTATTTTCCATAAATTTCATCTAATTGATATTGTTTTTATAAAAAGAATCTTTACTTTTTAACACATATACAATTCTACTATTGCATGTATACAAATATGACTAACAACAAAATTAAAATTAGCATTTTATCATAACACACAAAAAATGAAAAGGGAACCAGTAATATACATAACACATAAAAGTATATAAAGAAATGTTTAATAAAATAATATATAATCATATATAACAAAATCATTTTCAGATATAATTATAAATTTATTGTTGTTTTTTTCCATATGAAAAACTTTTATTGTTGGATTTATTATACATCTTACTCTTCTTATTCTGTAAAGAATATAATTATAATAAATTATATATAAAAACACATGGGCACAATGATAACATTCAATACCTTTTTATTGAAATTTGGTTTTGTTTTATTTCCTATTCTTGGATTGTTAGGTGCAGTTTGAAATTTACTAAAGTCAACACTAGAATAATCAAAAGGTTTGAAATCTTGAGGATTTTGCTTGACATTGTGATTATTTCTCTTTTTTTTATTCTTCTTTTTATTTGCATTCTGTTTTATCATATTGTCTTCTGAATTATTTTCAACTTTTTTCTGTTTAGCATTTAGATGACCTTTAAATAATATTTTATCTTCATTAACTATTTTTGGTCGGTTATCAATATTAGAACTTGAACTTATTGTCTCTGAATATTTTCTTTTTTTCAATTCTCTCAATGGCGTTGGAGTGCTTTTAACATTATTAACAACTTTTACATTATTCTGTTCATTGTAATCAGAAGATTCTAATTCAGAATATCTTCTTTTTTCTCCTTTAACTGTCATAATTTCATGTTTATGTACATCATTTTCAATTTTTTTTGGCTCTTTAATAGCTTCATCCTGTTTATTAAAATTTTCTCTCATTTCTTTTACTTTTTTATTGACAGATTTATAAAGCTGTAACAAAATTTTATATACACCCATATTTTTTTATATAAATATTTAATATAAAAATTCTCTCTCATTCATTCTCTCTCTCTCTCTCTCTCTCTCTCTCTATATATATATATATATATATATATATATATATATATACATATATATATATATATATATATATATGTGAAAAATTAGTAATACAAACTGCATACCTTTGCCATTTCTAAAACATTATCTAATTTAGTTTCTGAAGGAACTTCCTCTTTTTCTGGCTGAATTTTCTCTGCTTGAGATTTTTCATTTAATTTTATTTCTTCTTTAATATACTCTTTTAAAAGTTTATACCTTTCATAGGGGCATAAGAATTTTATTTTCTGTAACTTCTTTTTTCTTGCATTTAACTAAAATATGAGTTGATGTTCATCATTAAATGAAAAAAGCACAATACACATTACCATATTTGTTATGATAAATTCAATTTTTCATACTTATGAGAAATAGATTCCTTTACATTTAAATATTATTAGCTATTATATACATACCTCCTCAGAATTATTAAATGAAACAAAAATATTTATTTTTGGATTATCATTTTCTAAATGATTGGTTTTCTTATGACAGATATTTATATTATCTGTATTAATAAGTGTTGGTAAATCATTTCTAAACTCGAGATCTTTAGATAAATCATGAGGACAATGTAGTGGCCCGCTTAAATTGAGCTGATTCCAGTGTTGAACATTTCTTTGAACAGGTTCTTCTTTAAGTATTGGCTGAATATATTTTTATAAATAACTAATAATGTATGTAACTAAGATACTTAAATATATTTAATAGTCAAACAACCCTTTTAATGTAAACAGATGAAATGAATATTTTTTAACTAATTAATTAATAATTATTTAGAATTTAATTAAAAACCACATTAGCATATATTATTACAAAATTATATTTTAAAAATATGATTTCATTTTTTAAAAAAATAGAAGAAAATAGTTAAACTGATTAAAAACTATCAACATCTATAAAAAAAACTTTATAATTACCTGAATAACTGGTTGTTGTCGGGCTTTAAGAATAATTTGATGTAAATGAATCAAATGATGTCTAACTAGAGGTGGAACAGGGTTGCAACATGCAAGTATGCCCTGAACTTCACGTGGTAGTGAATCTGCTATATACAACATCATATGGTTCGGTAAAACATAACTATAAGAAATTTTGATTACAACTTAAGTCTTCAAGTAAATATATTACTTCAGTCAAAACTTACCCCAAACTTTCATCTTCATTTCGAGCAACAGTATCTCTCCATTGATATAATTCACGTAATGCATATAACTGACGATTATCAAATGTTCTACGACTGGTACGATACAATTCTAAATATCCCTCTTTCTTGAAGTATGGTTTAACATATCTCTAAAAACAACATATTATTAAAAGACAATTTTATAATATTTTCAGGGTACATAATTTACCATATATAAACAAACAAGTAAATAAATAAATATATTTAACTTTATTACCTTTTTGCAAATTTCTGTACTTCTATTGATTACTGTTTCTAGAAGATTTGTCTTTCCATTAGCTTGTTGCAAAAGTTCATTTCTCAACATATGATAAATATATATTAAGTAATGAGTATCTTCCCGTGCATATAATTGTAATTCGTATGGTAACGGTCTAAAACATACAACATTCATTCATTCATATATATAAAATAACAACATAATAATAATTAAATGTATAATTAAAAATCTGAAACAAACCTAATTCTCCAATCTGCTAATTGATATTGTTTATCAAGATCTCTTTGACAAAAATATTTAGTAAGTGCAGCAAGTGATAATTGTGGATAATTTAAATGTTTGGCTGCTTGATGAGTATCAAACATATTTACAATGTATAAAGAAAGATCACGTTGCAGCCAGTCAATATCCGAGTCAGCTCCATGGAAAATCTATCAAATAAAATACATATTTGTCAATATACTTTTATATGTACGCTTGTGCAATCTTACCTTTACAATGGTCGGTTTTGTGAAAACTTCATTCAAAATTTCTAAATCATTTCGTAAAGCGAGAGTATCAATTAAATAATCTGTATCCCTTGTTGAAATCTGCATAAGGCAGGTTATTCCTTGAAATGAGCGATATGAATGATGTTCTAAATCAATAGCAATCTCAAAATATTTTAATAAATCTTTATATACTTCATGGAGTACATTAGGAGTATCAACAAACACCAAAGGTACATCACACAAACTTTTAGGCACAACTGGATTTACAGGTCTTAACTGCTCTTCTGAAGGTTTAAAGCGATCTAATTCAAATTCATATGGATGAGAAAATCTGTGACAAATAAAATTTGTTGCAATAGTTTAGAAATAAAAATAAAAACATATTTAAACATACCCCTGTCCTAGAATATCATTTGTTTCTTCAAGAAAAATTGCTAATGGTTTTATTGAATTTGGTTTATTCTTAATTCTTGGCTCCCAAGGTTTATCAATACTATTATCAATTTTATCCACAAACATTGTTTGTGGTCTCATAACATTTTTGGCAGCTAACAATCTTACAACTGGTTCTCCTGGTGTTTCTTTACTACATACACTAACCTATAAACACAAACAAGTAAATATTATATAATATAAAAATCTTAGATCAATAATGAACATTTAATAATAAACATTTATAATGACATTGCATACCGTTACAGGTTTATTCCAAGAACCACTCACAGCCTGTGAGAGCTTTGTTTTAAATGCAAGTACCGGTTCAGGTTCATTTTTAATACCAGCCAAAACATCAATGTTATTTTTAACACGATCAAGAAGAAAATCATTAGAATCAATCAAAGCATCTAATTTTTCTTCCAAGTTATGTCTAATAACAAATTATAACTAAATTATTAATGATAAACATAGAATTTTAGTGAAAAAAACATATTAACTAATAAAAAAAATAAGATGTCATAAACATATAATCAAATTTTAAAACTTTATATTTCTGCAATATGAATAAATTGATTACTTCAAGATGTTTGCTGATATTTTAAGGTGTTGTAATATACTATTACTTAAATTCAAAATCTGAGAACTCTGTGATTCCATTATTCGTTCAAAACCAGGAAATGTACTGTAATAATCCCAATCCAAATTTTTTGGAATATTATTTGAGGCTCGAGTACCTTCAATAAGCTTTTGAAATGCATTCTAAAAATAATCGACACATGTTATTTATAAATATTAACCTCACTAAATTGATTCATTCATACCTGAGTAAACTTTTCAAAATCATTGCTAATAGATAATTCACTTTCTGACTGCTCTGTACTTTCTTCCATTTTTTTCACAAAGTACTTAAATTAATAAATTTTTATTTAACTTAATTCTCACAATTTATACAACGGGAGCCAAACATCATGACTACCAAGATGAAATTGAACATTCGAATCATAGATAAATATCTCGAATTTTTATCCATGATTCGAATCATAAATAAGACTCTCATTCGAATCATTCTCTATTTATGACTCGAATAATCCAACATAAATGTTAAGTACAATATTGAAAAATAGCTATTTATTATTTTAGTGAACATGAAAAACTTCACTGATTTTTGAAAATTTTATTAATATAAAATTAAGATAAGTCAATATATTACCTAAAAATAGTTGTTACCTAAAAATAATGAACCATATCGTAAATTTCAAAAAACCATTTTTTTAAAGAAATAATAAATTGAAACTATAACCAACCAAATATGACTTGTATTTACATTGTCTTATTTAAT
Source organism: Acanthacorydalis orientalis (assembly GCA_034766995.1). Classification (NCBI taxonomy): domain Eukaryota; kingdom Metazoa; phylum Arthropoda; class Insecta; order Megaloptera; family Corydalidae; genus Acanthacorydalis; species Acanthacorydalis orientalis. The sequence continues at coordinate 28,643,607 of CM068321.1, read as the reverse complement.
TAAAACAATTATTTAAATAACCGTACAAATGGTTATTTGTACTAGTAAATCAAAATATGAACGCTTTTCAATAAGATATTTATAACACAATGATTGAGATAGGTGATATCATAGATAAACGACTCTAAAGAAGGGGGATATAGAGTCTTTTATCTATGAGAGGATATATCTCTATAGATAATATCTCGTACCAATAATCTCAATGAATGAATTATTATAATTATTTTTAACTATACTATTTATCGTTTTAAGTATGTGAATTGACCAAATGACAATTTTATTATTATGTTATATTAAATGAATTATATGAACTATAATTCGGTACATTTGAATTAGTTTTCATAATGCTTTTTGTCTTCAGGCATATACACCTCTTTATTTCAAGAGATGAAATTTATTTTTATATTTCTTATATAACTGTTATGTTTGATTGAAGATTATGTACACGCACAATATTAAAATACTTGTAGACATTTAAATAAATATATGCATACCAGCCTGTTTATATATATATATATATATATATATATATATATATATATATATATATATATATATATATATATATATATATATATATATATAATATATATATATATTAAAATCATCCAAACTACTAAAGCCTTGAAAATACCCGAAATTTTAATAAAATATATAATAAATCGCAATTACAAAATTGCTAGTTTATATACTACGTTACCATTATATTAGAGTATAATAATTAAAATATTAATAACATTTTTAATGTATGCTTACATATCTTAACGAATGTATACATACTTTATTACGAGAAATAAGTTTTGATTAAAAAAAACCAATTCACCTGTTGCATACATACTGCAAGAACTGCTTTGTTTGCCATGTTTCATTTGTAATGTTTTGTTTAATATTTAATATCTTTTACTAAATTTTGTCTAATATTGTGTTCTATAATATTTTTTGAAGAAAATGAAAAAATATTAAAAATAATACTTTTGGTATATATATTATGCTTAAAACCAGGTGAACACGAATATTTTTTTAAATGAAGGGGGCGGACACAATATAGTTCTGGTAAATTAGTACTGGTGTGAGTTAATATAACAATTTTGTAATATATAATTTACAACATGAAATCAGAATGTTATTTCAAGAAATTGAAACTTTAGTGGCTTTAGCAATAGGTGTTTTAGCAGCAGTCTTCATTGGTGCACTTATTGTATTAATTTTCATATGTCGACGTTCAAATCTTTATTATAAATCTAAACATTGCAGTTTAGACAAACATAATGAACACAGGTAAAAACGTACCAATTATTAAAAAAATGTATTATATAGTGTACATTTCTACAGGGAACAAATAAAGCATCATAAAATATTAAAATCATAAAAATATTTGTAAACTAGTCATAATATTATGATAAATAATTCCTGTAACATACTTAGTAATAAAATTTTAATTATTAAGACAAAAATTGTTCAGTATTTTTAAAAATAAATGTGATATTAACAGAAGAAATCAATATTAAAAAGAAAATACATATAATATTTGTTTAAAATACTAATAATAATGAAACATTTATTATTATTGATTTTTTTAAATTAAATGTTCTTATATATACATGTAAAAATTTCAATCATAAATGTAATAATTCAAAGCATAAAAATATAAATCATTAAAAAAATTTCTCTTACAGACCTGATGTACATTTAATAGAAAAAGAACTTCCAGATATGGAATTAGGTGAAGTTCGTTTAAACCCAGAACTTGAACAAATATTTACTGCAGATGAACAATGGATAGATGATGCAACTGGCCTTGTACCACACTGCTTAGCAGTTTTAAAGATTTGTCATACATTAACTGAAAGGTTAATAGCAGTCGCAATTGGACCTTTACAGATTAAAGAATCAAGTATAGAAATCGTAGAGGTAAATAATGTGTGCATGTGTCTATATATATATATATAAAATTAAATATATTAATTTATTATAAAACAAATTATAGATAGCAAAACGAATTTCTCTACGAGTAGATGATGTTGTTCGTAGTATGTATCCTCCTCTGGACACACGTCTTCTTGAAGCTAGAGCAGCTGCACTAGCATTGGCAGTTACACATTTAGCACTTGTTACTCGATATAGCTGTGATCCACATCAAAGACAGTTACTTACTTGGATTGATAAAGGAATTGGTGAAATGGATTCACATTTGATGGTTAGTAATATTAATTTTTTATTTTTATCCACTTATTGAACACATTTTAGGTTTTACGTGAAGCTGCATTGGCGCATGAAGCATCGTGTCGAATTCAGAACTTTATGAATCTGTCAATCAATACTGATTTATGAACAGTACAATGAAATAGACTTGACATTATAAGAAATTCCTTTCTAATTTCATAATATATACTATAATAATAATGCAAATATTCATGTAGTAGTGTTAATTTATAAATACTATTTATATTTGTTTTAAGTATTGAGGCAATATTCTAAATGTATAAAGTAAATGCTGAAAGCAAGAAAACAATTTTCAGTGTTTATAACAATTCAAGAAAATGAATATATTCAAACAAATGCTTATAATTAAATAATAGAATTAATAAAAAAATACATTGTTGAATTGATACGTATATGTGCATACATACAGACACACATACACAGTAAGAATTGAGTTCGACCAATATTTTTTCAGTATAGAAAAGCTTATTTTATTACATGTTAATTTATAATCAACATAGTTGTTACAAGAAAATGTTCTAATATACAAAATAAATCATTTTAACGTGTAACAAATATTTTATTAAAATCCAATGCTTTGTCACTAGAAATAATTATAAAAATCTCATATTGATTACATATTTTAAAATGTATATAGTATATTTTCTTTATCTCAGAACTAAAAATGGAAATTTTAAATTTACATTTTTTCTATAGTTCTTAGACAATCTTCAGTAATTAGATTTATTGTAAAAATAACCCATTTAAACTATATCAGAGCAAATACTAAACTCGTTATTAAAATCATCAAGGTTAAATAAAAAAAATAACTAAATGACAGTAGAGAGGTATAGGGCATGTACACAATCTAATATATTTTTATATACAAAATTAAAAGACCCGTTAAAAGTATATTTTTATATTGCAGTGTACAAAAAGGTTAAATGTAACATTAAACAAACCAAATAAAATTAATTATAATTCAAAAAAACATGGTGTTTTGAACTTTTTGAATAAAAAAAATGCATTTTTTATTATATTGTATAAGTGATGAAATATAACACCTATTTAAACATTAAATAATTTCTCAGAACTATTATACTGTATTATTGGAAAAGTATATATAATTAACCATAAGTAATTAACTTATTTTTAAATAATTTTCACTAATGTGTACATGAAATTAACTAGTTCACATGCATTTATTCATAAATTATCTAAAATAACTATTACTTTTGCTGTCAAAATTTTAAATAGTTATATTACCTAAAAAGTATTCTAACAATATTTATTAAAAAACAATTATGATGTAAAATCAATTAAAATCTCATTTTAAAAAGTCACTTTTATAACCATTTGGATTTTTAATTAAAAAAAAAATACATTTAAACATTAACCTTATTATTGAAATCATTAAAAAAAATATATTTCAATTTAAATAATAAAAGATAAAAATAAAGATTCAATAAGTCACAAAACATGTGCTTCAAGAACTACAATAATAAATAATATCACGTTTAATCAACAATTAATTTACTTTATAATTTTCAACACTTCTGAACATGAACCACAAACAACATTTCACAATCAGTACAGGTTCAATTGAAAATTAAATAAGAAACAGTATTAATATTATTTAAAAACAAATCTACAACCATGAAATAACATTAAATCAATTAGAGAAAATAATATTTTATTTCCAGTGAAATTAATAATTTATGAAAAAAATGAAAATTACACAAATTCATTCTCCATACACGACAAAAACACTGATTCAAAGTTTAATGATTGATCATTCTTCATTTTGTTGCCTATGCATATTCTGATAATGTTACCATCCTCAGCAGGCTACAGTACAGATTTTTTATACTTTCGCGCATAGATGATAATGACACTGCCAATACAATGTTCATATGCTATAAATAAAAATGACCAATAATCAATTATTTAACCTTTTTAATCATAAAAATAAGATGCGGTGTTTGGAAAATGAAAATTGATTTGTGAAAATAAATTAGCCACAGTACTAAAACTACAATTGTGAAAGTCATTTAATTAGTAGTATTATTACTATTGTAAATAAATTATTTTGCATAATTTACAATTAAAGATCAAAATAAATTACTTTAAGTAATTACACAGATTTTCATGAGACTAACATGAAATATATTCATTTATTACGTTGCTTTTCTTTTTGAATCTTATTTTTAAGATGTTCTTTGTATTTTAAAATATTTCCTTGCCATTTCGTAACTGCTCCATTTTCACACACCCAAATTTCTTCAGCCACCTTAAAAAAAAATCATAACCAACATAAAACATATTCTCTCTAATTAAGTACATAAAATTGAACGTACCTGACTTATAAGTCTAAAATCGTGACTTACAAGTACCATTCCTCCTTCAAAATCATTAATTGCTTCTGCCAACGCATCAATTGTTTCCATGTCTAAATGATTCGTTGGTTCATCTAACAGAAGTAAATGAGGTGTTTGCCATGCCAGCCAGGCAAACACAACTCGACATCTTTGACCATCCGATAGTTGTCTTATTGGACATACCTAAAAGAATTTTTCTTTAATGAAAACACTTAATATTTTTACAACTGCTAAAAAGATTTATTATAATAAATATAAGCCAAATTGTTTTGCATTTTTTTTTTTTAGAAAAAATACCTGTTGTCTGCCTGTTAAACCATATCGCCCAATTATTTTTCTCATTTCTTCTCTTTCTTTAACTTCTGGAAAAGCTTTCATCATGTAATCCAATGGAGAAATATCCAAATCAAGTAACTCGTGTAAATGTTGATGATAGCGAGCAATTCGAAGATGAGAATTTTTACGTATCATACCTTCTGTTGGGACTAAATCACCATACAACAGTTTTAACAAAGTACTTTTTCCTGCACCATTTGGACCAACTAATGCAACTCTTGTATCCAAATCAATTCCAAATTCCAAATTTTTGTAAATCCATGGACCATTACTAGTATAACGAAAACTAACATTCTGGACCATTATTACAGGAGGAGGAACTTTTCCACAACTTGGAAAATAGAAATTAAGAATTTTATCATCAATGACCTTTTCAGTTAAACCCTGAGCAACCATTTTTGCTAATGTTTTTTCTTTGGATTGAGCTTGACGTGCTAATTTAGCTGAACCATGACCAAATCTGGCAATATAATTTTTCATATGATTTATTTGATCTTGTTCCCAATTATATTGTTTCATTTGATTTTCCAGTAATTCCATGCGTGTGCGAACAAATGCATCGTAATTTCCTTTAAAACATTACATTAAAAAATTAATTCTCTAAGTCAAAAAAATATAAGTATTAATAAAACATATTTGTTTTATAAAGTTCAATTTATGAAATTTTAATTCTATCCATTGAATAAAAAAAAATAAATAAAACATACATTAACTTTGAAAATATTATTAATAAAATTTAAAAGTATATAAATATCAATTTAAAAATGAGTTTTATTTCATGTTTATATATAAATACTTGAATTTAAACAATTTTAATAGCAATTAAACATTCAGTACCTGTGTAATACTTAAGTCTTTTCTTATTAATATGGATAATATTCGTACAGATTCCGTTTAAAAAATCCTGAGAATGTGATATTATAACTAAAATTCTTTTATATGTTTTTAATTCTTCTTCAAGCCATACACAAGCATCTAAATCAAGATGATTTGTTGGTTCATCAAGCAGCAATAAATGTGGTTTTACATATAAAGCTCTTGCTAAGGCAATACGCATTCGCCATCCTCCACTGAAATCTTTTGTTTTTTTCAGCTGCATACTTTTATCAAAACCTAAACCATGTAAAATTTCTGCAGCTCTTGCTTCTGCTGTATCTGCTGATATATCATCTAATCTTTCATAAATATCCATTAATTGTTCCTGAGCATCATCATCTTCAGTGCCAGCCAATTCTTCTGCTAGTTTTTCTAACCTAATTCTTTCTTCATCTACTTCCATTACACACTGTAAAGCACTTTTATCGGAGGCTGCCATTTCTCGAGTCAAATGAAATATATCGATATGATCAGGAATCGGCACCTCGCGATTACCCAATACTGCTAAAAGTGTTGATTTACCACTACCATTTAAACCTATTAAACCATATCGTCTACCACAATTTAATTCTAACATAGCATCTTGTAATAGCTCACAGCCATGAAATGTGATAGAAAAGTTATCAATCTTTATATCCCTAGATTTTGGATGAACTGCCAATGAACCAGTACATGCACGTGCTTCAGCGTTTAATTTAGCATCTGCTTCCAATTTCAAACATAATGATTCTTCAGTACTTAAATCAGTACCATTCTGCGATACATCATTATTCTGATTTGAAACTGGACTTTGTTCTTTTTCTTCATTTTTGTTATTAGTTTTTTTACCCGCTGCTCGTAATTTTGCAGCTTCCTTCTTACGTTGCTGTTCTCTTTTTTTGGCATCAGATGGCATTCTAATAAAACATACATACGTACATATATATATATATATATATATATATATATATATATATATATATATATATATATATATATATATATATATATATATATATATATATGGACACATACACACATCATACATACACATATAAATTTATAAGAAGCCATGCATTAAAATTTAAATAATGGAGTTTTAAGTAATAAAATTAAAACACAAATAATTGTTCATAGCAAATAACTACTATGAAGATTATGTACATTACAAGAATTAACATGAATTGTGTAACACCTAACCTAATATATAATATTTATAACCCTTTTATGAAAATAAAAATTTTATTAATAAATACTTATAAAAAAGGATTGTTTGTTTCTTTTGAAAAAAAGTGATAGAAATATTTTTTCATTAATACATCACTAAAAATTGAAACGTTGAGTGACGTACCTTAATTTTTAGAAACGTTGATATTGTTTTAAAAATAATAAATTAAATGGTAAATTCACTACCTAAATAAAGATTACAATTTAGTTTTTATTAAAGTGATGAATTAATGCAAATAAAATATAAAATTACTTTAAATTTTTGATGAATTTGCTGCAGAAAACAAACGCGGGTTCACGTGCAATCGACGAACACCACAAAAGAACGTTTAAAGTTGGTAATAAATGTTGAAAAGCCTGTCATCGGTAAAAATTTAAGTTTTATGCCAGTGTTTCTCGAACTACGTAAGCACGCGCATATGCACGCATACACACTCACACACATAAATATGTACACTTTCATTGCCTTGTAATAATAAAACATGTATTATATGAATTTAATCTCCCCTGAATACATGACAGAAAGGTGTACAAACGGGTAAATGTATAAACTGCCAAAAATACAATTAAAAAAAATATTTATTGTTTATAAAGCATAATCAAACAGATATCAACATTATTAAAATGAATAAAATAACAAATTTATTCTGCTTACACATTCTATTTTATTTTGCGTAAAATATTTAATCATTCACAGATTTTGATGATGATCTACTTAATCTAAAAACCTTACGTTCGTGCCAAATATTCACAGATTCTTGATCTTTTGCTGAATGTTTCATTGCTAATGCAGCAAGACGCCTTTGAGTCAATCTTTCTTCTTCTTCACTAATTGGGCTCATAAATTGCAATGGCTGTGACAAACGATCTTGTTTTCTAAAATTAAAAAAAAAATACATCAATTTTCTGTAATATTTTAACAATATCAGAACACAAAACAGTTCTGACACTAACTAAATTCATTTTTACAAACTTGTGAAAATATTAGAATACTTAAAAATATGTTTACATTATTTTTTCATTAAAAATTAGAATATACAAATTATATTAACTATCAACAATAAATGTTACATTTAATAAAAAAAAACACATGAATACTTTTTTCATGAAACATGATGAACTATCCACTTGCAGTAAATTTTCAAATAGTTTTTGAGAAAAAATATTTATAATAAATGTTTAAACCTGACTCCTAATATTGGTTATTCATTAGCTCATATTTAATTTTAATTGTATGTAATAAACCTATTAATAAATTTACTTCTCTAACAGATCACTTGTACTTCGTGCTTTTCGTGATCTGCTTCTAATTGATAAGTTTTCAGAATTCTGCTTAGTTGAATTTTGTTTTAAAACCATACTATCTTCTTCAGAAATACTTGATAAACTTAATTTTTGTGGTAAAAGTGATGTTCTTTTTGAATTACTTTTCTGTGAAACTAATTCAGATTTTTCTTGTACAGTTTTTTTACCTAAAATATTTTTTTCATAAAATTTACAATATATAAAATATATACAAATATAAACTAAAAAATTCAAGTAACTTAAACACATCTGATAATGAATTCAATGTAATTAATTGTTAAACCTACGTGTCTGAGGTGAATATTGGACATCAACAGAGCTTTTTAATAAACTATTGTGAGCAGATGATGTATCTGAAGCACTGCTTATAACACTAGCCGTATCACTACCTACATCTTGTACCTCTTGGCCAGATGTCTAAAAATAAATAATTAGATAAATAAAAATAACATTGAAAAATGTTCTGCTTAAAAAAGTTATACAAAATAATTTCTAAAATTTGAGATATGAACATTTTTTTTTCTTGACACAAAAGCACAGAAATGCTATTTACAAATAATATACCAAAAAATAAAAAGTTTGAAAACTAACAGAATTTTTTTGAGATTTTCTATTGCTTCTTCTCAAAATTATATTTGATTGTTCTGTAAGTGATGATTCTTTCTGATGTTTTCTTTTTCTAGATACTGATTTCAAGACAGGAAATGACATATTATCATCAGCTTGTTCACTTTTATGACTTCTAGTATTGAAAGCTGGTGATTCTGGAGTGGACACTTCTTTCAATTGCTGGTTAACAGATTTAATTGATAAAGATGAATGAATACTAGATGTTGGAGAATGATCACAATGTTTATATTCCTCAGGATCTGCTGGTCCTATAAAAATTAATTATATTGCTATTGAATTAAAATAATTTTTTGTATATACGATGATATTATATTCATCATTTCTTTTATATTTAATAATTTATATATATATATATATATATATATATATATATATATATATATGAATGAATCCAATATTTAATTTGTAAATAAATTTCCAGTATAAATTTGTAAATAAAGGTGTGCATTCATATCAATACAAATAATAGAATATTAATACCTTTAAAGTCATTTTTATCTAAAAGTAATATGGGATCCATTTCAACAATATCAGGTCCTCGATTGATAATTACTTCTTCATCACTTTCAATATCAGATTCAATATTTAATTCTGTTTGCATAGATTCTAAAATCAATTTTTGATTTCTAGTCATTCTTCTGGAAGAAGAATATGAATCAATTTTTTGTTTTCCATCAGAATTCGAAGTATCTTTTGTAGAACTTTGATGATCATTTTTTTGCTTATCTGGAAAATGTTCACTTGTTTTTAAACTTCTCCTAGAAATATTTTTTTTGAGGTTTGTATCATCTTCTAATTTCACTTCACTGCATTTCTTTTTACTTAATGATTTTTTTCCTTTTACTATAGTAATTTTATCTGAATTTGAAACAGTTTGAAAACTAGTTGATGGTTGAATATTTTCAGGTGTATTAAAGTTATGCAAACTTTCATTATTAATTTTTTCTATGCTATAATTCATAACAGATGATGTTCGCCGTGTAATTCTTTTAGTAGATTCCAATTTTGGTGTTAATGAAAAATCAGAAATAGATGCTGCTTTACGACCTCGTTTTAATTTCTTTTCACTCGATGAATCAGTTATACAATGGTCTATTTTATCATTATTTACCTCACTTGTTTTGCTACTTCTTAAAGATAATTTTTTAGTTGAAGTATTTTCTTTTTGAGAATCGGAAATAGTAACATTTCTGTTAAATTCTTGTTTATTATGTTCAATTTTCTTATTATTTTGATTTCTTGCAGATTCTTCTTCATGTGAACTATGTTTCTCTTTCAGATTAGAATTTGACTTGCTTTCATATTGTAATTTATTATTTTCAGTACTTATGTCAACATTTTCAATGCTTAGTTCAGAATCTTTGCAAGAAGTGCTTTTTTCTGATTTCATTTCACAACTATTTGTTTTACTACTTTCGTATACATTTTTATTTCCGACTTCATTTTTTAAATTATCAACTTTCAACGAAGCTTCTACAATAGCCACATATTTATTAGTGCTTATATCAGATTCATCATCTGTTAGAAGACTCTCATGCTCTATAATAGCAAAGTCAATGCTTTCATTACTGCAACCAATATTTTCTGAGTCTAAAGTTGATGATTTATAAGTAACTGGATTGTGTAATGAAGCATTGATTTCATCTTCAGATTTAAATTTGCTATTTGAAATCTGACCTCCACTTAACATTGGATCTGGATCAAAACTACTTGGATTTTTACATTCTGACTCACAAAAAGTTTCACTACTATTGGAAGTATTACTTTCATAAATTTCAGTATGATGTAAAATGTCTTTATTTAATAATTTCTCTGATGTTTGTATATCTTTTGAAATGTCTTCTATATCTTCTGATTCGGATATTAAATTAACATAATCATTTTCCATTGTTTTATTTTCTATATCACTTTCACTAGAAGACAATTTTATTTCAACATTAAGATCATCTTCATTAGATTTTCTTTTTTCTTTATGTTTATTATTTTCAATCTTTAAATGTTGACTTTTATACTCATTTGCACATTCGTTTTCATTACAATATTCTTCATTTTTATCATTATTTTCCTCAATTTCCACTGCATCGATTACTTCATTAGATTTTGAAAACTGATTACTTTTATCTATTTTTATAGAATCATCTTGAACTGAATTTTTTTTCAAATCATTTGACAGTGTTTGTGAATCCAGCATTGACTTATGTGATTTATATTCAGTATTTTCTGGTTCTGAAAACTCAACTTGTACATGCATTTCACCACTTATATCTTCTAAACACAGAGCTTCATCTTCAGAAATCTCTTCTATTATAACATCTTGTATAACATGTGTATCAGGTGAAACCATTTCTATTTGTTCACTATCCTCAATTTGCTCATTAGTAGCATCTGTTAATGAGTTATCTACCAAAATATTTTTTTTAACACTACATTCAAAAAGTATGGAATCAGACTTAAATGATGATGATTCATTTATATCAAATTTCTTTATGTTTTTATTTAAGTTTCTATTCTCACTGTCATCTAAATTAATTGTAATATTTTCTGTTTGTATATCTGAATCCACAACTGATGTTTCTTTACTAACAGATGTATGAAAATAACTTGTATCTGACGAATCTTTCACATTCAAAGGAAAATTATTTTTGATAAAACTCATGTTAACATCACTATTATTATCTAGAAGTTTTACTGAATCACTGTTTGTATTAGTGATACATGATACATTAAAAATATCCTCATTTTCATTATTTTTTTCTTTTATCTCCAAAGAATTAGATACATTTACTTGTACCTCTTCTATTTGTTGAGAAAAGCGTTTAGAAGACCTTAAACTATAACGAGACCCTTCTGTATAATTATCTTTCTGTAGAGAACTTGCAGTACTATTCCTAGTAATAAATTTCGTTTTTGGAGTCGAAGAATTCTTTACACAGATATTTTCTAAAGCAATACGATGAAGTGACTTTCTACCTTTCACATGTGTATATGGACTATGCATTGTATTACTTTTTAGTTTATTTGTTTTTAGATCATAGTCAATTGATGATATACTTTTTTCATTTAAATTATTTTTACTTTCATCTAATTGACATTCTGATTCATTCAAAAATGGAGAAGCAACTTTTTCCTTATAACTTGTTCTTTTTCTTGGTTTAAACTGATTAAAATCATTATTTGAATCATCAGATTTGAACGAACACTGTTCAGAATTATCTTCACTATGTTTTTCACTACCAGAAAACTGAAGAGAATTTAAACCATCTTTATAAGAAACATTTGTTGTAGTCAAATCTGAAGTATTCAATGAAACTGAAGAATTATATTTTGCAGAAAAAGAATTTTCATCTAAAATAGAATTCCTGGAAAAAAATTAATATATAGTCTATTATAACATTATAAAGCAAATACAAATATTAGGCTCAAATTTATTTTAAATTAATTCAATATAATTAATACATTTTTAAATATATCAAAATAAACTTTTCATTTTTTTACCAGTACTTAATAATAATGATTTTATAATACAATTCACAAGTGTAATATTTACTTACATACAACTATCAATCAAGCTTTGTTCTTGTTTATTATCATGATGAAAATTTAACAAATTTGACCTTTCTTCAAAATGTACACTTGTTTTCAGACTTTTGGAAATTGATTTTCTAGGAGTTGCTCCCAGAGAAAGTCTTGAAGCTTTTTTGTCCGAAATTGCACTTTCATTTAAAGTAACCTGTAATTCATCATTGATAAGGACATCATCAGATTTTATATATGACAATGGACTACTTTTATTTATAGTAGTATTTTCTTTAATATATGATGGGCGAACCTAAAACATAATTATGAATTAATCATTTACACATACATGAAATGATTTTATGTTCTAAACAAAACCATTTCAAATGTATTTCATTAAGAACTATTATAATAATAAAAATACAAACACATCACATTCATACATTATAAAATATGAAGTATTAAGCTACTTTCTTACTTTCAAAATGCTGTGTGGGACAGTAGTATCATGTGTTATTGAATCTGAATCATTAATGTTAAGAACTTGTTTTGAAATTTTTCTCTTCACAACAGGTGTTAATAATAATTTTTCTGAAGCAGTATACTTCACAGGAACAGAATTACCATTTGTAATTTTTCTACGTTTTGCTGAAGATTCTTCCCAACCATTATCAATAATACTACCATTTTTATTAACATAATTTTCAAGTATTGATTTATGAAAAGACTGATTTGAATGATATGTAGTTTTTGGAAATACTATTGGAGTAGAACTAAAACAATCCATTAAAATTGTTTTCTTCTTATATATCTTTTGGCAATAAAAAAAACAAATGGTACCTGCATTGAGAAGAAAACGATATTTTTTTTGGTGTACAAAGAAATGGTGTTGATTCTATCCTGTCTCTGGCTGTTGTTGGTAAAGATTGATTTTGAAGCAAAGTATGTGATTTAGTCCAAATTTCATGAACTTTATTTAAACTTTTAGCAATCAAATTAGATTTATATTGAGTCTCTATTGTTTCCTGTTTATCAACAAACACTGACAACGGGGTTGGTCGTACAGCTAAAAGATTTTAGTTCAATTAAAGATGAAACATATATATAAATAATAATAACTTACACTGACTCCAAAAATGTACTTTTTTTTGCTTATTTATATCTAATAGAGTACGCATCACAGCGGGTATACTCTCCGCTGATAAATTTAGTAACCTTGAATAAATACTGGCATCATTTTTACCATCAAGACCTTGTTTACTTAATTCTGACCCTTTCTTTTTCTTTCGATCTGAATCTACTTCTAAAGCTTCTAGAACTCTATAATTTAAAAAATGCTTAAGTATTAAAATACACTAAAAAATAGGAAAATAAAAAGTATGCTCAGTTATTGAAATACTCATAAGTAAATCTGATATATTATCAATGCACCCTCTGTCTGCAATTATAGTTTTTAAATAAGTAAAAAAATACAATTCTTAAATTCAATGTTTACCTTCCATGGTGCAAAAAGTATAATACATCAAAATTTTCATCAGATTTTCCATGGTTCAGTTCTTTTAATAATTCAACAAATACATTTTCCTCTTGTGTATTTAATACTAACTTCATTACAGATGGTATTAAATTGAAATTATAACAACCTAAAAATGAATATTAAATATATCTGTAAACTAATTAAATATAGTAGAACACAGTAATATACTTGTGAAAAACTCTTGTAAAATATGTTCAGTATTTTCATCACTGCAATGATTTCTTTGAAATACAAATGCAGTCTGAAGTAAGTTATTAGCTAATAATAACTGAATCATGTCAGAAATATTAATAAGGTCCTTTAACGGAGGCTGGCGAACCTAAAATATAATTTAAAATAAAATTATATTTCTCTGAATTAAAAAGTATATAAATTACCTGTAAATACAACAATGCATATTTATGTTGATTCTGAACAAGTAATGTTCTTAAAATCAATTGATGCTGCCATGGTCTAATATTCTGACCAGAACCAATCATTGGATCAAGAAGTTGTTCCATTGCTGTCTATAATAATAATAATTATTACAGTAATTCCCATTCTCAATAATACAAATGTAAATTGTTATTACATTTTATACATACATTAAAATCACCATGATCTAATTGCCAAAATGCTTGTATTATTTTGATTAGACTTGAGCTCAACTTAAACACAGCAGGAAATTTTATCAAATGTTTTGATATTGAAGAATATCTAAAAGTTAAACATTTTAATGAATATTTTTTTCTTAAAATATTATTTCAAATAAAATTAATTATTAAAAATAATGTTTACTTAATTAGAAATGAACAATTTTAACACATAAGGAACCAAAAGTTATGAAAAATAAAAAGATCATGAAATACATACCTAGATTGGTCTAAGCTCATACTTAAATCAAAAAATAAATATACAAGAACAGAGTGCTTATGATGTAATTCTACATCATCTATTAAATAAGTACGAAGTACAGCCTGTAAAGATCTTGGTGGATACAATTGAACTTTTTTAGTATTATTTATATTATCTGCACTGCTTACAAGATCCCATTGTCTGTAAAATGAACTTTTTTATTAAAATCATTAAAAATGATCGATAAGTTTAATTAAATATTTTCTATTTTTCATTTATGAAAGAAAACTTTATAGTTATCACAACTGACACTATTTTTAACCATTATATAAAGAAAATTAAGCAAAAGTTTTACAAACCTTAATAATTTTTCTCCACCACATTCATGTTCGATAAGATTATCAATAAACAACATACTAGTTTTCATATTTGTTGGTAATAAATTAGAATTTAATTCTTTTCGTCTAAAAAATAAATAATAAACTAAAATTGACACAACTTTTATCTTTATAATTTAATTAGTAATAAGAGTAGATTAAACTTCACCTTTCAATATAATATTGAGCAATAACATCAGCTGGATAAGGAGCCCTTATATGACCTGACATATTTACTTGTCCATCATACATACTTGAACAAGTTTCAGGTAAGAGGCCAACATTAAGTAACCACTGTAACACATCTAAATGAGTAGAAGACATTTGTAAAGCTTGTAATTGATCTAAAATTTCTTTCTGGCCTTCTTTATTTAAATACTGGTTACATGATTTTAAAATCTGCTTAAATATAACAGACAAGTTATGCAAATGAAGGACACATTGATCTAACAAATGTCGTGCATTACTATCTAAACCAGTATTAGAATAATCAAACAAAGGAACACCTATAAACAAAACACATATCAAAAAAAACATTTACATCTGATTCTTTCTCATAATAAAAACCTATAAATATAAAATTTATTAATAATTTACTCACATAATTCTGCTGCTTTGTGTTGTAGAGAGTCTGCTAGATGTTCTGCCCATTCTACAAACATTCCTAAAGTACAACCCACACTGGCATGTGAACCTGATGCCCACTGATATGCACAACGAGTTAAAAATACTAATGCTCCATGTTCTAAAGCAAGAGAAAGTAAACATTCTCTATACAAATTTACTCTGTCAACATCACTTGATGCAGAAAATGAATCTTTAGAACTGAATAAAGGTACCAGACCAGCAGCTAAACAAGCTAATGCTATTTCTTCTGGATAAATAAATAAATTTGGACTGCTACTTTCTAATTTACTAAGCAAATACCGTTGAATTCCCATATTTGAAATAAATGTAAAAGAATTTGGTGATATACAAATAAAATCTGTAAAAGAATCCTTACTTTATTAATAGAAAAAAACTAAAATAAATAAAATTCTGTATATTTTCAGACATGTTAGCTTTTAATTAATTTTGAAGCATATTTAAACTTGGTATTCATTTCATAAATCATTTCACAAAATCAAGTTCTATGCTCACCAAATGCTAACGATGATGGATAATAATGTTCTTCAAGGCGTTGAACTGCAGAAAATAAAGTCAAACTGACAGGATTGATTTTTACATCTAATACAGGAAAACATAATTCAGGAACAATATTTGATAATGAATAAATTCCAATAAAATTATCATTGCTATTAAGATTTAGGTTTTCTAAAATTAAAAAGATAATTAATAATTATTATTAATTGTTATGATCATTAAACTAACAATCTGAAATAGGAATTCAATACCTGGCATTTGTTCCTTATACCACTGATCAAGATCAAACAAACCCATAACAGTTTCTGGGCAATCTTTACCAACAGGCCATATAACCCAAATAAGCATGCACAATGCTAAACTTTGTTCTGCACCTCCACTAGCATCATAAGCCTGATTTCCTGGTGCACCTACATATGATTGAACTGTTACACAATATCCTCCTCCTGGTCCTGCAGACCCACTTGTAGGCAAAAGATCCATTTGATAACGAAGTGAAGATGACTTAAATTTCTAAAGCAACAAAAACGAATAATAAAACATACATATACATGTATATATATTTATTTTTTACCTGATACAGAACACCATGTCCTTGCAATGTTTCTTTTGAATCATAAGATAAAGCATACATTGCTGCTAAAGGTACACTTAGCTGTTTTGATTGTTTTTTATCACTATACACAACCCAAACATAGCAAAATTCTCGAGGATCGTCTGATGGTTCCTAAAATAATTAAAAACAATTATCAAATGAGCTTAATGCAATGATTTTTTATCAAATATTTATTGACAACATTCATATTTTTAAATTTTCTAAAAATAAATTCTTATACTACTATGGTTTTTATATATATATATACCTGATATGCAAAATGAGAAACAGGAACAATTTCTTCATATACTGGAGATGTAAACTCTAAATCCATTGTAAGTAAATTATAAATTTGCCAAGCACCAAAATTATAACCAACCATTAACGCCATAACCTGTGGAACATAATGTAATGCACTAACATTTATTTTCATACGATTATCTAATCTAAATGCTCTTTCTCCATCTGGAGTCCATAATGTAAAAAAGGATTCTGATGAACCATTATCTAAAAATAAGATATTAATAAGTTAGAATTTAAGCAATAAATAAAACTTTTTAATCAACAAAAAAACATTTTTTAATTATTTTTACAAATAAATGAATACTTTTAAAAACTAAATGTTCTAATCAATTCATTACATATACCAACCATTCAAAACTAATGCTAAATGTTGACTTCTTTGCAATGATTCTTCTTTATAAGTTTCTAATAGACCTAAATTCAGACCTGTACAATTCTGTAAATACAGTCTACTAAGATTTGAACTAATTCCAATATGTGGCTGTTCTTTCCACTGTTCTTGACAAATATCCAAAATAATTACATCTCCTCCAACAGTACCAACAGCTAAAATACCATCTAATGTTCGTAACATTCCTAAGACACTAGACGTTTCATCAACTATACCTCCAGAACTTATAACACATATAGAAGAAATCTAAAATAAAACCCACATAAAAAATACATATATATACATATATATATATATATATATATATATTATACACATACCTTATAAGGTATACTTATAGATCTTAAGACTCTACTTCCTACAATATCGAAAATAGCAATGATATCCTGCATGCCATCACAGTCAAGTGCAATAGCAAGCAACGGTGTGGTAGAAACAACAGAGTTTAACGCCTCTACACAAACAATTTTTGTACATGAAAAACTTTGGTTAGTGTCATTAAATGTATATGCTGCAATTCGAGAACCTGTCCATGTATCTACTACATACAAATGTGAACCACATGCAACCCACGTATATTGAAGATTGCATATAGTGCCACCAATTGTATGACATCCTAAAACAATTAATAATAATCAACAAAACAATTTTCATTTTAACATATTAAAAAATATTTTTGATACTAAAAGTCCTCTTTAAAAGTCCGTTAACTAATATATAATTGAGACTTTTATTTCAATTTGTTCATATAACACTTACTCGATTCATTTTCATTTTTTCCATGTTCCTCACAATCTAATAATGATAATGGTACTGTCTTTTTTAATTTAAATTGATTTTTCATTTTTACTAAACAGTTTATAAGTACATTAATGACAGGTGTACTTAAACATTAATTTCTTAAAAATATTATACAATAAATTTGTTAAAAGAATTGGCGATAACGCCATACAATACAAGGAGTCAAATAATAAAATTAGGTTAGAAAAACGTTAGTTTTGACAAACAGAGAACCTCAACAAATATTGGAGTTTAAATTTAAAAGTTTAAAATCTATTCCCATACACAAAAAATTATCACTTTTTGGTATACAAAAGAAAATATAACGATAAAAATATATTCTAATGCATTAGTATTGTTCTAAAAATGATAAAGAAATATATTTATGAATTAATGCTTGTATATTTGTTACATATTTTACACAAACCATAGATTAAAATATTAATGTAAATCTAACAAAAAATGTTCATTAAATTTGCATTCTATATATGCAACATACTATGTATTTTATATATATATATATATATATATATATATATATATATATATATATATATATATATATATATATATATATATATATATATATAACTTACAAGTTACAAACACAAAATTATATAAAAAATGACCAAATTACAGCATACATCAATAGTTTGTTTACTAAAAGAATCGAAATATTATACTTATATAATGAAATTAATATATATATATATATATATTCCATGTTTATATGACAAAGTATTAAAAATGCAATACTCACTTGTTCTAAAGATGCTTATTCTATATAAAAAAATAGCTAATTCAAAATTTCAATCGACGGGCTCTAAACTATAACCAACCAACCAATCGAAATTTCAAAAAACAACTATCACATTACAATAACAAATATATTTTATTTCCCAATGATTAAATTTAAAAATAATAAATATATGACAATAGTATGCTAAAATTACATTAAAAATACTTATAATACAGTTTATTAATAAAGAGATATTTTCAGTTATTAATTTTTGATTTATTTTTATAACTTACTTCTTTATTATCATTTTTTTACTATTATAATATTCTGATAAAATATATTATTATTTTCCAAAAGTTTTCTACATACAAAAGATGGATTTGTTTACTTATAAGAATAAAGTCAAAATATAATTATAAGAGCATATTATTATTGTGAAACAAAACATTGACTGAAATATACAACAATGAACATTTTTTTATTATAATTTTATACATAAAAGTATTTTACCATATAAAACAATAAAATTATAATTAATCTTTTTTTAATTATCGATTCTATTTCCTTCAAAACTATTTACATAAAAATAAAATATATGTTAATAGTAAACTTATTTTGCAAACTTATTTCAAATATTTGTATAATTAAATATTAATGTCAGTAGGTACAAAAATAAATACAACAAACTAATTTCGAATAATATGAAAAGTAAAATAAAATATAAAAGAATACCGAGAATAATTATTAAAGCGGCGACACATATTCGGTACTTGCCGAATGCTGAATATTTGTCTTTAGCCGGGGCCACACATGCGGCTATTCGCCGACCGATAATAAACGGCACAGATGTGCATATCTACATTGAACGAATACGCTTAAAGTGTAGACGATGTGCATCTTTCACAATCAGATACTTTATCTATGATACAGATGCTCGTTCCTAATATGCAAATGCTCGTTCTCTCTGATTCGTAACAAAAGACCGACACCGGTTGGGAACAACGAATACCGAACATTCGCTTAAGCATTTGTATTCACATATCCATCCACACATTTGGCGTTCGACTAAATTTTGCTCTGTGTTCGGCGAATAGCCGCATGTGTAGCCCCGGCTTTAAACGTATACTTAAACGGTAGGTGTTTGCCGAGTGGCGAGCAGACGTGTACACATATGTGTATTACGCCGAGCATCAATTTGTTCACAAACACAAATGTTCGTTCCCTTTGATTCGGGACAAAATACCGACACCAAATGAGAACGGAGAGCAACAACGAATATCAAACATTCTCTTTGCCCAGATCCATCCACACTACTCGGCATTCGACATTCGGCGAGTACCGAATGTGTGACGTCGTCTTTAAACAAACAATATTCTAAATTATGCATTTAAAACTGATTAATAGTCAAAGTTTCGATATTGAAAATGAACACAGCATTGTTGTACATTTTCATCATTTAACTGTTAATGAAATTAAATAAATTCATTATTTAAATTTAATATAGAGATAACAGCGACAAAATAATTTGAATTATATATTTACTTACAATTTGAAATAAAAAATATTTCACAAGTTTTTTTTTGAAAACAAAAATAAATAAAAATAAAATATGTAACAATTTGTAATATTTCTATATGTATATATGTACAAAAAGCAAACTAAATTTAAGATTTTCACTGGAATAAACAAATTTTTATTTTTTGAATATGATTAATTTTTTTAAAAAATAATTCATAATTTCAAACTAAGAATTAAAAAAAAATCCTTATTTTGACAAATATTTTATATAGATATTTTTAATTTTATATCTTATCCTGTTTATAATTTAAATATTTTTTTAAACTTCTAATTTACAACTAATATCCAGATATGTACATTTGCAATAATTAAAAATTAATTGAATAGTATTTAAAAAGCAATACTCTGCTTTTTTAAACTTACCAAATTATTAATAGTGATATCACTATCCTTTGAACTTCATAAAGCCTACAGATCAACAATAGCTTACTTTTTATACAAACATCACGGCATCTACAAGATATGAAAGAACTATACTTAACACTGATATTTTTTTCAGTATAATGAGAAATATATTATATTTATATATGGAATAAAAATGCATAAATGCAACTATTTAAAACAAATAATTTATATTATAAGTGACATAAATATCACAAATAACTACAAAACCATAATTATATTTTAATAAAACTGAATACTGTTAATACCTAAGTTTCAATTAATTTATTAGATATATTATTTTATTTTTATTATAATTCTTTAGAAAGTTAATGTGTCACATTAATTTATACATTTTTTTTATATTTTAAATTATCCTATTTAAAAGAAATAACATCTTATAATAAATTAATATTAAACAATGTAACAATTGTTATTATATGTGAACACAAATGAATGATACTTTATTGTAATGAGAAAAATTACAAAAACTAAATAATCTGTACCTGTTCATTATAATCAACTTAAACATTTTTATGAATCATACCTTTAGATCGTCAATATTAGTTGTTGTTTCAGGTAACATTTTAAGAGGTTGAATGCGTTGTGAAGGCAAATCAAGACCATGTACATTTCGCTTATGTTGTTTTAGTAAGTAACCCATTAAGAAAGCTTCATTACATAAATCACAGTGGTATCGCTCTCCAGTATGACGACGTGTATGTGATTTTAAATCATTGCTCTGTGCAAATGCAGCATCACAAAAATTGCATTGATATGGTTTTTCTCCCGTATGCGTTCGCATATGTAGTGTTAAATTATATGCCCTGAAAATTTTTTACAATACAATTGTTACTTATATATAATTTAATGTGTATGTGTATATGTGTATATATATATATATAGAAGCCAATAAGTTAATTAAATATAAATACAATAAAAATAATAATTTAAGATTACTAACCGACCAAATCCTTTACCACAAATGATACACAAATGGTTTTTTTCACCTGTGTGATATCTTTCATGTCTAGTTACATCAGTAGACCGAGGAAAACCTAGAACAGAGAACAAAGAAGATACAGCATAACGTTAGATTTTTTTTAATATCATATAAATTACAAATGTTCAAAAAATTTCTTTTATAATTATTGAAAATAACACAGTAAAACAAGTTTTTCACTAAAATGAATTTATTTCATATTTCAACAAAACCTGATATTTATATATATATATATATATATCATACTTATATGTACACACCTTTGCCACAATATTTACATTTAAAAGGTTTCTCGCCTCTATGTCTTCTCATATGGACAACTAGGTAATTTTTTCTAATAAATCTTTGACCACATTCTGAACATAAAAATCTTTTTGAGCATTGAGGATTTTGTTTTTCATGTTCAATAAAATCTGTTTTACATTTGAACTCTTCCTCACAAGCTTTACACGTATACACTTTATGTTTCTCACTTCCATGAGCTTCTACATGTGTATCTCTATATTTTTCTGTTGTGAAAGCTTTATGGCAAATATGGCATTTATATTTTTTTTCTGAAATAATTTTTTCACCAATATCATGTTTTATAGCTTTATGTTGATTAAGTTGATCTTCTCGAAAAAATTCTCTCCAACACAAATCACACTTAAATTCTTTTTGAATAGTGTGAAGTTTCATGTGTCGTACCATATGATCTTTTCTCGTAAAAGTTTTAGGACATAATTCACATCCAAATGGTTTACTATCACCATGACATAACATATGGCGTTGTAAATGGCTTAAACGTTGAAATTCTTTTTGACAAATGCGACAATTAAATGTTTTTGAAGCTGTGTTAAAATGGAAATTATTTATTAAATTTTTAACTTCTTTTGTTGATTCTGATGTTCTAATTTCTCCTTTTCTTGGTCTACCTCTTTTCCTTTTTATTGGAATATCTACAGCTTTATTTTCACTCCAATTAGGATCATTCTCTATAGAATCAGTATGAGCTTCAACAGGTTTGACTTGTTTCTTCAAAGTTTCTTCGTCATTGTTTTCTTCTTCTTTAACACATACTTCACTATTATTAGTCAATTCAGATATTTCTTTTTTAACATCAACACCTTCTAAAATATGAATTTGTGGTTCAAAACATGTACTCAATTCTCCAAATTCTTGAACATTGTTAAAATTTTCAATATGAATGTATTTATCAATATTTTCTAAGGATTCTAACATAGGTTTTACATCAACTTGAGAATCATGATTACTCATATGAGCTTCTAAAGCATCTGGGCGACTAAATCCACGATTACAAACTTCACAAACAAAAATTCTATCACCTTTACATCTTCTTTCATGATTGTATAAGTTCTCTGAATGATTGAAACCTCTTTTACATATTCTACATGAAAAAGGTTTTGTTTTTAAGTGAGTAATCATATGACGTTTTAAATGTTCCAAGCGGCTCAATCGTTTATCACATATTTTACAAATGTATATTTTTTGCGGATTATGAATACGCATATGCCTTTGTAAATGACTGAAGTAATTAAATTTTTTGAAACAAATTTTACATGTTAAATTACTATGAACATATTCATGTTGTTTCTGATGAAATTTCAAGGCAGATGATGAGTGAAATTGTTTATCACAAACATTACAGATGAATTTATCAATAATCTTGTCACTTTCTTGTAACTTGTTTTCAACATCTGACACATTTTTAGTCACTGGAGAACTATCAATTTCAGGAACATTCAAAGCATCATAATCCACTTCTAATTGACTTTCTTCCTTGATTGCATTTTGTTGTAAATATAAACGTAAAAGAGAATCAGTAATTTCACATTGCTGTTTAAATATATAAGCATTATTTAATTTTGTAACACAAGAAACACACATAGAACTTGGTAATCCATCGTTATCAGATACCTTAAAAATATTAATGTATTAATTGACACAAAATTTACAGAAAATATATAATCAAGAATTCTAATAATTGTATCTTTTCAACTTACATGAACAGAAGCACATGCCATCAACATTTCTGCTAATCTGAAAGACTTATTCATAACAGATCGGACTATCTCATTGTTTTCAAACATTGGCTGTAATTCATTTGATTCTTCTTTACACGCACGACAAATACGATTAAAATTATAATGCATGGTTTCCATTTTTGACCTGATGTTTAAAATTTAGAACGTATATAAACACAAACAATAGATAACTTCTGTCAATATTGTTTTTCAATTTTAAACATTTTTCATTGAGTTAAAGACTATGTAATGAATATACTTAAAATCTATTCACATTTTTAAAAATATGAATAATACTATCTAACATAAATAAGTATTTTTATACAATTTTATTGAATACATGTGCATGTCGAATGCACATATATACACATGCATATATATATATATATATATATATATATATATATATATATATATATATATATATATATAATTATATATATATATATATATATATATATATATATATATGGAATTTTTTTTATGAATTCGACTTTTTTGTTATTATTCAAATTTATTTATCCTTAAGAATCAACTCCAACAAAATATAATATCACAAATTATTTATAATGAACATAAAATGAAAAGGAATAAATTTAAAAGGAATAAGAAAAATAAAAATAGTATAGCTCTACTTTTAATCAATATTTTTGAGTTTTCAATCTTAAATATTTTCAAAATTTATATCTAAATATATGAAATTTGAATTATTAAAACACCCATCATATTCCGAAATATATTACGAAAATAATTAATTTTAAGACAATTAAGGAAAGATATAATTACTAATAATACATTATTAAATTGAGTTAAATATATTTTAATACAATGTTAATAGCAGTAAACAATTTTAACACATTGTTGTCAAAACCATGTTATTCTAAATTAAAAATTTAATATTCATTAATTTTTAATACATAAACTTTTAATAAAAAATATCAATATAATAATGAGTAATCTTTATAATTTAAAAAAGTAATAAAAACATTCATTCAAAGAATTTTATCTACAATTTGTGTAAAAAACTTTGTATAATTATTTATGAATATGCTTTCAAAAAATAAACTTTTTCAATGAAATAAAAATTACTGTAAAGTTTCCAAAGATTATTTTTTAATAAAATAATGAAATTTAATTTTTATATTTTATTACTCGCCAGGAAACAATATTTTTCATAGCAATACTCATAATAATCACGCCATTAATAACATCATTTAGAGTGAAATGTTATAGCGTGTTCATTTATAGCGAATTTCATTCTTTTTGTTATCGATGTTATTTCTAAAAAATGGATACTGTTGAATATAATTTCGATAAAATTTGTAGAGCGTGTAAAGGGGAGGCCGAAGAATTGTTTTCCGTTTTCGAAACAGAAAAAACATCTGGTCGACCATCTAAACTTGCAGATATGTTAATGGCGTGTGCATCGGTGCAGGTAATTGTTATTAATGTTTAAATTAAGTAGCCAAATAATCTAATAAAAAATCATATTTACGTATTTCTTAATACAATTATTAGTTCAATAAAATTCTTAAAAAAAAATAAGTTACATGTTTTTTGTTTGTTTCTATTAACAGGTGGAGCACGGAGATGGTTTACCAGGCTCTATATGTATGCAGTGTGTTGACCAATTGAGTAATGCTTATACGTTTAAAAAACAATGTGAGAGTACTGATACAAGTCTGCGTTTATATATTCGTCAAAAGGATGTTAAAGAAGAGAGTGCAGTAAATAATACAGAAATTGATGATAATATTTTAGATTTTAATTCTATTTATAATAATGAAGTTTCTACTTTAAATGATGCAAAAACAATAAAAACCGAACCTGTTGATATTACATGTGATGATGACCGTACTTTAATGTGCAATGTTTGTAATAAAAAATGTACATCTGCAGACGAACTAAAATTACATCAACAAAAACATGCTGGAACAAATATCCACAAATGTAAAATATGTTCAAAAGAATACTCTAGATTAGGTCATTTACAAAGACATATGGTGAAACATGAACCTCGCCGTGTACATGTATGTACACTTTGTAATAAAACTTTGACAAAAGTAGAACATTTGAAACGTCATATGATTACTCATGTAAAAAATAAGCCTTATGTGTGTGAAACTTGCAAACGTGGTTTTAATCGACCAGATCATTTAATGAATCATGCTAAACGTTGTAAAGGTGATAAACCATATGTTTGTGAAATCTGTAACAAAGGATTTAGTCGTGAAGATAGTTTACAAGTGCATCTTGCTACTCATATCGCAAAAGTTGATATGAAACCAATGTTAGATTCACTTGATAATTATGAAGAACATTATGAGGTTGTTGAAAATTATGTAGGAGTATCAGATTTAGAAGAACCAGATAATGGTTCTGATTCTGATGTAATATCTAATATAGACTGGGCAGAACCAGAGGTAAATATAGTGGAAAAAACAGAATGCGAATCAAATATAACATCACTAAGTCAAAATATTAAGTATGAAGAAGAGCAGTTACAAGAAAATAATTCTAAAAACAATGATTCTAAAAGTAAAGAATCTGATGAAGAATCAAAACCTTTGTTAGAAAGAATAAAACCAAAAGTAACTGTAATTAGTGAAGTTCCTGTAAAAAGAAAAAGAGGCCGCCCCAGAAAAACAGATTCTACACCTTTTAAAACTGTTAAGTCTGAAGAAAATGGACAAGAAATTATAGCAGCTATTGAAAATAAAGCAAAATATCCTTGTGATGTTTGTGACAAGGTGTTATCTACATTGATAGGACTTGAAATACATATGCGAAAACACACAGGATTAAAATTGTTTCATTGTAAAGTGTGCAATAAAAAGTTTACTCGTTCGAATCATATGAAACGTCACTTGTTAAGTCATGATGAATATAAACCTTTTAATTGTGATGTTTGTCAAAAAAAATTTACTAGGCATGAGCATTTAATCAAACATTCAAAAAGTCACGCTTCAGAAAAAAAGTTTGAATGTGAAGTATGTTTTAGACTTTTTGGTCGAATGGAACAACTGGAGAAGCATAAGGCTTTCAAACATAACATTGGTGAAAAAATGCCAACTGAGAAGAAATACAAATGTACAGTATGTAATAAACATTTTACAACTGAAAAATATAGAGATACACATCAAAAAGCTCATAGTGGAGAAAGGACATTTGAGTGTAAAACTTGTTTAAAGAAATTTAAATCAAAATCTCATTTGACAGAACATACTAAATTTCATAATGAATGTTCAAAAAAGTTCTTGTGTTCAGAATGTGGACAAAGATTTATAAGAAACGATTATCTAGTTATTCATATGAGAAGACACCGTGGAGAAAAACCATTTAAATGCAAATACTGCGGGAAAGGTAAAACAAAAGTTAATAAATGTTATTCATAAAATTAATATATATCTTTTGTAGGTTTCCCTCGTACAACTGATTTAACAGTACATGAACGTTACCATACCGGTGAAAAAACTCATCTTTGTATGGTATGTGGACGTGGATTTGGAAGGTAATATAATAGTTTACTTACAAATGAAAAATTGTTCACAAAAATGTGTTGTTAATGTTTATAGAGCCTATAATTTAACTGTTCACATGCGAACTCATACTGGAGAAAAACCCTATCAATGTACATATTGTGATGCTGCTTTTGCCCAAGGAAATGATCTAAAGGCTCATGTACGAAGACATACTGGTGAAAGATATCATTGTGATTTATGTAGTGAAGCATTTCTTATGGGGTATTTGTTAACTCAACATAAACGAACCGTCCATGGGGTCGATGTGAAATCTCATATTCGAAGATTACATCCATCAGAAAGAGTTCACCTACCCAATTCACAACACAATACACAACCAAATATCAAACCAATTCCAACTGCACAGTTACAAATATTACATAGTACTAGTACTTTACAGTCACAAGTTGAAGTTCAAGACGATCTGCAACAGCAAATCTCATTACCTACTCCACCCATACTGCCAACAATCTCACATTCAGTGTCTGATGCTGTTGCGTAGAATGGGTTGTACTTATAATACTTTATAGAAAATATTGTATGTAATAGTTTCAAAATCAATTTTGTAAGAAATTTACTATTTAATTATTTTTATTTTAAGTAATATATGTAAACGTGTAAAACAACAAATTTATATGAATTACAATTTGTAAATTTGGTGAATGGATAATATTGTATTTTTTGAATATAAATCAATAATTCAATAAAGCCCACCAATTCATATTTTTTTTCCATTAACGGAAATAATTCTCTGAAATGTGTTTTATACATGTGTATTATGTCAAAGAAGAAAAATGTAATAATTTAAATTATTTTGCTATTAATAAATCATTAAGGAAAACTAAGAAGTGATAAATATATTAGTTTTAATGCATTCAAATAATTAAAAAAACGACTGTGTCGTCCTTTTAACCTTAACTGAAAAGCATGTGTACATAAATTAAAAGATGTTTTATAGTTTGGATTATATATGAACATAAGTTGTTAATTACATTCCTATACTTAATTTTATATTATGCAGTTAGAGAAATTACTATTTCAGTAGTTACTAATATGTTTTTTGTAATAAATATTACAAGAAAAAACTAATAGTTAAAATGTATTTTATCACTCTAATTTTTATAATAAGTAATTTGTATCAATTTGATTGTGATAATGAATTCAAAATTTTATTTTCAAATATTATATGATAAACACAATTCTAAATTTGAATTTAAACCTATTAAAAATCATATACTAAAAACAAATACACATGATTAAAACAAAATAAATATTTTTGAATCCATATGCATATCAAAAAAATAACATTTTACAAAATGATTCATTATTCAATACAAAAAAGAAGAATCTAAAAATCAACATAATTTCTACTGGTGAAAATTTAAATTGGAAATTCTGTTTGTTTTGGAAAAAAATATCACTTATCAATCATTTAAAAATGCTAAAATGTAGTCTTTACAACTATTTAAAAATAAAAAAAGAATATATCTCACAGACTTTCATGATTTTTGGTAAGTAAATTTTGTAATATAATGTTTTGAAGAATTTTCATACACTTAATACTTCCAATTAAGAGTCTGCAAAATTTTTATCCTCTATAACAAAAAAAAAATCAAAAATCTATAAAAACATGTTATGTATCTATGTCAATTTATTTTGTTAGAATTTTATTTGAAAACAAAATTAAAATAACTTACTGAGCCATGTGTTTTGAATTGAATATTTTTATTTTAAATGATTATTTTGTACCTTCTTGTAAAAAATAGTCATAGTCATTTGTTGCAGATTGTTTTGCCTGATCCAGTCATGAAAATAAAAAAATGGATTTATAAGAAATATTTTTTTTTATTATATGGATAAACATTAAATTGTGAATACTGAGGTAATTATAATAATTAACTAAAATTTATTTACAAATTTAAATTTTTTGATTCTTATTTACTGAAACAAGAATATTGAAGTTTAAGAAATAACAAAGTAATCATTGAAAACAATTAAAATTAAACTGTACAAAATAGCACTATAAGTGTTTATTTTAAAAAGTATTACAGTGAGAATAAGTTTTCTAGTAAAAACAGATTTTTAAATATAAAATGAACTGTGTTTATCTGTATAGTTAGAAAAGAACATTTACTCATCTTCAGTTTTAGTTTTGATGACATTTATTTCAGAACGATGTTTTGATTGAAGGTGTTTTTTCATTCCACCACTTTTAATAAAACCTTGACCACAATAAACACATACATGTGGTCTATATCCTGAATGTGTTCGTTTATGAGCAGCTAAATCACCTTGTTGAGCAAATGCCTTCGGACATTCAGTGCATTTATATGGTTTTTCACCTAAAATTATATATTATAAAAATGTACTATTATTTTACCTTCGATTCATATTTTTATTGAAGTGTAATAAATATTATTCTTTAAATTTAATTGTGTACATTTATGTTTAAAATGTACACTATCATGATTATAGTCATATTATTTCTATTATAACCACATGGCTGTGTCAGTTAGACATTTATTTTATTCTAATTTACTTTTCTACATATAAAATATACCGAAAATGAATGAATAGTTATTATTTGTTTCTTTTTATGTTCATATTACTGATACTTTATTATAATTAAAAATTAATTAATATTCTTTTAAAATGTTATAATATTAAAATGTAAGAAATTTTACATAATTTTTACTAAGTATAAAATGTTCCATAAGCTGATTTTATGAAAAAAGTATCTAATAAAAAAATAATTACTCTTTTTAATAGTACAATAAAAATAAGTACCGGTATGAGTACGAATGTGTAGCTGTAATAAAAACATTCGTGTAAATCTTTTTCCACATAAACTACACATATGAGGTTTATCTCCTGTATGACCACGAATATGAACTCGTAAATTACTACTTTCAGCAAAGGCATGCCCACAAAACTCACACTTATATGGTCGTTCACCAGTATGTCGACGTGTATGTAAATCAAGGCCACCTTGTGTTGCAAATTTTTTACCACATGATGTACATAAAAAAGGTTTCTCCTGTCAAACAAAATAGATATTAGTATTATTAGTTTTTACTCAAAGAAAACATTCACAACAGTGTGAAAAAAATAATAATAAATAATTGGTACATACTTTTGTGTGAGTTCTAGTATGAATAATAAGACTGGAATTTGAAACAAAACTCTTCTGACAATAAGAACATTGGTGTCTTTTCTCTTGTGCCATTTTTCCATTATCTCGTTCATGAATTAATTTGTGGGCTTTAAGGGAACTTAAACTAACAAATCGTTTAGAACATTCTTCACATTGATGAGGTTTGATACCTTTATGTCTTCTCAAATGTTCAGCAAGACTATCAGATCTTGAAAAAACTTTATGGCATATTTCACATTTAGAAGATTGTGCAGTATGTTTTTTCAAATGCCGATTTAAATTACTTAATAAAGAAAATGAAACATTACACACATGACAAAAGAAACTTTTAATCACATTATTTGGTTCAACAGAAACAATAATACTTTTGTTGTCATCTGTTGCTAGACTGCTTTCACTCTTTATATTATTTTCAAAATTTTCTAACTCATAATTTTCTTCAAGTTTTATTACTTCACAAATACTAACATGATTAAGCAATAATGATTCATCAGTAAAAATATGATCACATTTTGGGCAGGAATATATTTTACTGATTGGAATTTCAGAATTTACATTTTGTGATATTAAAGGCTTTATTTTCTGTTTATCATCTACTTCATTTATATTATTTAGTTTTATATTTTTGAAATTAGTGACATGTGAATCAGAAATATAAGACTTTGATGAAAGTAAATGTGTTTCATAATCTTTATTCAAATACTGTCGTAATGTTGAATCAGTTTTTTCTGAACGTAACTTAAAAACATATGCTGTTTGAAGTTCTTTTATACAAGTTAAACAAATCAAATCTGGTAAACCATCATTTGTTTGTACCTGAAAGCAGTTAATAATTAAAATACACAATAAGAAAAACACACAATCAATAAAAGTAAAGTATGCATGAGTGTGAACATAACTTATGACAAAAATTTTAACCAAAAATTCCAAATTATAAACAATTTTATTTGCTTACATGTACTGATGAGCATGCCATTAACATATCTGCAAGTACTGCTGTATGTTCTGCAGATTTTAAAGCAGCAAAAATAGAAAACATATTTAAGTTTTCTAAAGAACAAGTACGGCATATTTTTTTCACATTCATTATACTGTAACAAATTTTAAAAATAAGATGAACTGTCAAACATCAATTATTTTACTATTTCTCTTAAACTAACTGAAAAAATTAGTATAAATATAGCTTTTTATTTAATAACAAACGAATAAATTTTAATAAATAAAATATAGTTTCAATTTTTATTTCAAAATTTTTCATTAATGGGGAGAAAAATCGGTTTATTGTAAATTTTTTAACCATTTTCAAAAATATACTATTGTAATTTGAAATACTTTTCATGCCATGGACTTAAATTTATATTTTAATTTGTTTCCATTTACTTTAAACTGTTTTACATGAATCAAACATTAAAAATAAATATGAATTGTTAAAAATGATTCAAAATATTATAAATTTATTATTTACTATTTACTGATAACAATCACATTTTTAATATAATGTTTAGAGAAATATTTTTATATATAGAAAATTTAGTATTTTTAAAATTAACAAATTACTTCTTAATAAAAAACACAATCTGAACAAACTGGTTAATTCAAGGTCTGGAACTCAATGACTTTAATGTCTACGAACTAAAATAAATATATATTATATGATGTTATACATACTATTATGTACATAATGTAATTAAACTTAAAAAAATAATTACTTATGTCGTGATTAAAGTATAAATAATAATTAGTAACATCATTGAAAATGCAAACTTGGTTTAATATGTAAATAAATTAATATGAGATTCATAAATTTAGTTACTCTTAACTAAAAAGGGTGTACTTGGAAAAATATCTATTTCTGATATAAATATTATATATTTTTCACTACATTCTTTTTTTGATATCAAGAAAAATTAACTAAAATAAATAGTACAACATATGCAGATATTTGTGCATGGATGTACAATACACTCAAATTCATTTAAACATATTTACATAATGTAATATACTATAAATATAATAAGAGTTTATATACATCAATAGATTTTTTTAATATATATAAATTTTTTTTATTATAAATTTAATAATTCACACCTTTGTACATAATATTTTTAAGTTAATGTTTTTTTTTAAAGAACTATTTACATTAAACAAATGTTTGTGAAATATTTCAAATATAACTATATATTGTTTATTTATATGTACATACATAGGAATAATTTAACTGTTTTGTTAAGTTTAGTATATTTTCAATAATATTGTTTATTTTTATATATAAAAATGTAAATCTATCTTATTACTGAATTACATGCATTTAAAAAAAAATACTAAAATAGACACATGTGCACAATCACATTTATGAATTAAACACATGCACTTTCTCAAATATAACTAGAAAATATTTGCACAGAATCTCCACTTATTGAATATCTTTTATATAATAATTACATTAGATAGATTCACTTCAAACTATAAATTTTAAATTAAGAAGTATTTTGATAATTTTCAAATTGATTTATAAATTATAATTATTTTATTCATACAAATCAAACTAGTTTAAACTAATGAACAAATATTTGTTTTTAATACAAGTACACATTTGAGTTTATTTAAATATATTAAATAATCAAATTTAATGTGCGTATATATATATATATATATATACATACATATCTACAATTTAACTTTTAAAAAAATGTTACTGGCTTTATTAGTAGTAAGCAATGTCCTTTTTTCTAATTATAGTACATTTTATGAAACACTTTTATCAAAACGTATAAATTGTATTAGTTTTGAATGATTACTTATTTTATCATACATAGAATTAGAATTACTGTTTTCTAGGCCTCATAAAGTAATTAATAATCACAACTATACTTTCAATATATTTGTATCATAACTTGTAATCATTCATTATATACTTTTTTCACTAGTTTAAAATATACTAAATTAAATATGAATAATATTCCACCCATTTATTAAATTTTATACTTGTTCCTGTGTTATATAAATAAAAACTTTTATTCTTTTACAAACTCTGATAAATCATATTTATAAATTATGTAAATGTTTGAATGTTCTTACTGGGATCATGGATACAAAATATAAACAAACATTAATTAATAATTACTTTTCACTTTCAACTACAATCAAAAGTTTTCAAAGTTGGGAAATACTAAAAATGCCATTTACATAATATATCTATTTTCTCCTCTATAGAAAAATATGTATTTATGTTGGTGACTAGTGAGTTATTATTAGACTTTTCGAAGCACAAGAAATTTTATACATATACAATATCTATATTTAGTTTACTTTAAGTGTAATTTGGATGATTCAAAAGATTTAATGTTTGTGAAAATGAAAATCCTGGTACAGGACGAGGGTCTAATGTTGCTGCCGTACTTGGAGCTTTTAATGTTTCTGGTTTAACAACTGATATGTTATAAACAGATGGTTGAAGTCGCGCAATAGGACGTTGTGAAGTTGCAACTTCAATACCATGAACATTTCTTTTATGTTGAGTAAGCATGTAACCCATCAAAAAGGCGTCAGTGCATAGATCACAATGATAGCGTTCACCAGTATGTCTACGAATATGTGCTTTTAAATCATTACTCTGAGCAAATGCTGCATCACAATAAGTGCACTGATAAGGTTTCTCACCGGTATGCGTACGCATATGTAATGTCAATTTATAAGCTCTGTTAAAAAATAAGAAAATAGAACATATATTCAATTTAAAATTATATAAAGAAAATAATCATAGAATCTGACCTGCCGAATCCTTTTCCACATACTATACATAAATGATTTTTTTCTCCAGTATGACATTTTTCATGAGCTTTTAAATCAGTAGTGCGTGGAAAACCTAAAAAACAGATTTCTGTTATGCTAACAAAAATGTATATATATATATACACACACACACACTACATACCTTTCTCACAATATTTACACTTAAAAGGTTTTTCTCCACGGTGCCTACGCATATGCACTTGTAAATAATCTTTTTTTGTAAATCTTTGCCCACATTCTGAACATAAAAAGCGGCGAGAACAATCATTTGTCAACTTCAAATGATTAACTAATTCCGCTCTAGTTTCAAAATGCCTGTCACAAGTTTTACAATGTACCATTTTATCTTTTTCTTTATGTGCTTTCATATGAGTATCACGATATTTTTCTGTAGTGAAAAATTTTCCACACGTTTCACATTTAAATTTCTTTTCAGGAATTATTTTTTCTCCAATACCATGTTTAACAGCTTTGTGTTTATTCAATAATTCTTCCCTAGAAAACATACGCTTACAAACATCACATTCATACTTTTTTTCAAACGAATGAAGTTTTACATGGCGAATCATATGATCTTTTCTTGCAAATGATTTCGTACAAATATCACAACTATATGGTTTGTGTTCTAAATGACAAATCATATGACGTTTTAAATGATCACCTCGAATAAATTCTTTTAAGCAAACTTTGCAAGAGAATTTTTGTACTCCAGCATGTTTCAATTGATGAATTTCTAAATCTAAAGGTGTTGAAAATAATCTTTCACATTGATTACATGAAAAATTTTTGAAATTTGTTTTTTCTTTTTTTAAGGGTACTACCTGTACTTGATTTTGTCGTTTTTTGCCTTTTTTCTTTTTAACAGGAGGTGTTCTTACCTCACCTTTTCTTGGTCTACCACGTTTGCGTTTTTGAGGTACATCAGAATTAAATTCATTCTCATCTTTACTATCTGTATCAGATGGAATTTGTAAAGTATCAGATAAATCACATTTTTCCTCAAATTCTGCTTCTGGCTTGATATTACTTACATTTATAATCGAATCTCCTTTTGTTTCATTTATCAGTATTGGTTCTTTATTTTCAAAACTATCATCCTTTTCAAAGTCACTATCTTGTTCAAATATGCTTACTTGGGGTTCTAAGTAATTTTTTTCTATTAAAGTATCAGCATAATCTTCGACACGAATATAATTTTCTATATTTTCTAAAGAATCTAACATAGGTTTAATGTCTACATTTGAATCATGAGAAGCAATATGAACTTCCAAGCTATCTTCTCGATTGAAGCCTCGATTACATATTTTACATATATAGGGTCGTTGACCTTTGCAACGTTGTTCATGGGTATATAAATTATCCTCTTTATTAAAACCACGTTTACAAGTTTTACAAACATGCGGTTTATTTTTTAAGTGAATAACCATGTGCCTTTTTAAATGTTCTAATCGACTTAATGACTTATTGCAAATCTTACATATATATATTTTGCGAGGATAATGTAATCTCAAATGTCTTTGTAAATGACTTGAACATGAATATTCTTTATTACAAACATGGCATTTATAACATGTTTTATTTTTCGAAGTATTTGTTGTAGTAAGTGGCAAATTGTTTGAAGACTGTATTTCTTTCATATGCATATTATTACAAGCTATTACGATGTTTTCATTGTTTAAATTTTGAGGTATTTCAGATTTAATTGAATTTTTTACCGATAAAATAGATGCAAAATCAATTACGGTTTCTGTTAAATCTGAATTATACATTAATTCTTGCTTAATTCCATTTTCTTTTAAATAACTTCTTAAACTCACATCTGTGGCTTCACATAGTTTTTTAAATTTATAAGCATTTTGTAATTTTTCTACACATTGAACACATAATGACTTTGGTAATCCATCTCCATTTAACACCTGCAATAGTATTATTTTAATAACTTAAATTTAGATTAGTGTTGTACATAATAACTAAATTACTTTCCTGTACAGAAGCACATTCCATTAGCATTTCTGCAAAATTTGATGGGGTTTCTGGTATCTGAAGATCTTTAAAAATCAGTTCTAAATTATCAGTTTCTGTTTTACAAACTCGGCATATGCGATCAAAATTAAGAATATTCATTTTGATTAACTGATATTCATTTACAAAAATCTATATTTCACTACATAAGCCAATTAAGATGCATGATAGTGGAGTTCTGAAAATTGCAAGTATATTTAAAAATCGCCCATCAATAAAAAATAATTTATAAAAGTTGATTTATATTTTTAATTTGTGAATACCTGCTTTAGAAATTATTTATTTTAAAAACGAATTTTTAAATCAAATATTTGATAATTATATACATACAGAATTTGTGAACATATGAATAAATACACATTCAACTTTGCATATTCATTCATTATTTTAGGCATTTATATTATTTAAAATGCATTTAGTAAGTAAAAATTTGAATTCTAGTAACTAATGAAAATCTATAATTAAAATAACATTTCAAGTTAGTTAAGTTAAATAGGGTTTAATGTGAAAAACTTCAGAAAATATTTAAGTTTCATTTAATATTAAGGACGATAGCATCGGGTAAATTGAACATAAATATTACAATAAATTCATAACTTTATATAGATATATAAAGTAAAATTTCAATTAGATAAATGATATCTTATTTTTATTACTTACAATGATTTTTATATAAATGTCACTATACAGTCAACTTAAATTACTGAATCGTATTGTTGGAAATTAAAGTTTTCACTAGTAGAAAATGAACCGGCAACAGAAGTCACAATACTGGTTTGTTGAAATGATGTACTTGTACTTTGGTATTCTTCTGCTTCTTCAACTGTTGGTTTTACATCAACATCGTCTCTATTGCTTCTGACAAAAGATCGAACAACTGCAGCAGCACTACCATTAGCACTTACAGCTAAAAATGGATTATCTGTGAATGGTTCAGGAACAGCATTCATTTCCTGTTTTATAGGTTTAACACGATTTCTGTGCTTGATGGGAGTTTCAACAAATCCTTCTATGTGTACAGGTTCCACTCTATTACCTCTGAATTGAACTTCTTGTTCTACCCAATGTTCTTGAGCTCTTCTATGTGCTTTAAGTTGACCAGATTGAATAAACCGAGCAGGACAAACTCCACATGCATACGGTCTAGACCCTGTGTGCCGTCTCATATGCAATGTTAAATCATTAGACTGAGTGAAAGCTCGACCACATAAATTACATACATAAGGCCTTTCACCAGTGTGAACACGAGTATGTCGAACCTACATAAAATTTATAAAATATAACTTATTATCTACATTAATATATTATCGATGAAAACTAATTTAATTACTCAACAATTTAAACTTTAAACTAGATTTTAATACCTAACTATACATATAACACTTCTGATTTAAATTGTTTGAATTTATCTAAATAAAATATGTTTAATGTTTTATAAACTTTCATTTCATAAATTTTTATTATTTATACAAATTGTTACTCACCAATTTGTTACTTTTATTAAATGATTTCCCACATAATGAACATTGATAAGGTCGTTCACCAGAATGTGTTCGTTCATGGCATTTAAGATCGTGAGAACGTGGAAAACCTTTTCCGCACACATTACATTTATATGGCCGCTCTCCTGTGTGTCTTCTCATATGAACAATCTATTGAAAAGAATTGATTTATTATATAAATTTAAGTATGCTACATTTTTATGGTAAGTATAAATATTTTGGATTAAGATATAAATGTAAATATTTATGAACATACATATAAAAGATATTAACTGAAAGGGATGATAAATTACAAAACGAAAGACTTCACTGATTACTACAGAATCATTCCTTTTTTTAAAAAAAAAAAAACAATTTAAGTATATATTTACCATATTACTAGAATTATTGAATTCTTTTCCACAATATACACATAGGTGAAGTCTTACTGGATCTCTTTGACCTGTATGAACGCGTTGATGAGTACGTAAATTGTCCAAACGATTAAATGATTTGTTACAAACATCACATACATGTCTCTTATCTTTGAGCAAATGAAGTTTAGTATGTCTGGCTAAATGATCACTTCTACAAATATATTTTATTATTGTTTTCCAAAATATTGGAATATTGAATAATGCATTTGTATAGTCATTATAATATATTTATTTGTTTAATGTAAATTATTTATCTGTTAAGTATATTTTTTTATATTGTCCATAGATTGAAAACAATTTTTTACCTTATAAATACTTTATCACATACAGAGCATTTATGTTCTATAACTGTATTATCATCTTTCTTTTCTTTATCATGTACTTTAAGGTGACGTATAAGATGCTCTCCTCGGGTAAATGGTTTATTGCACGTTGTACAAATATACGGTCGATCAATATGATATTCCTGAACAAAAAATGTTTATGCATCAGGATATAAAATTATTGAAATAG
Organism: Acanthacorydalis orientalis; assembly: GCA_034766995.1. Lineage (NCBI taxonomy): Eukaryota > Metazoa > Arthropoda > Insecta > Megaloptera > Corydalidae > Acanthacorydalis > Acanthacorydalis orientalis. The sequence goes on along the minus strand of CM068321.1, from coordinate 28,604,553 downwards.
TGTTTCACCATATTTATTTGAGTATATCGTTATTATATGTATCTACGTTTTACAATTAAATTAATTAATGTCACTTCTACAATTAAAAAAAATTAAAAACAAATGCAGTACCTGTATATGTTTCTGTAAATGTTCTTCTGTTAAAAATGACTTTTCGCATCGGTCACATTTATGTGTTAATACGTTTCTATGTAAAGTCATATGACGAGTTAAATGATTCGATCTTGTAAACTTATGCTGACATACATGGCATTCGAACACTTTTTTTTTATCACCTGTTTTTTCATCTATTTCTTCATGATATGGTTCATCATGATCAGATCCTCCCTCATCATTGCTCTTTATTTCTCCTTCAGCATTTACATTTTGGTCATCTTCATTATCAAGCTCTTTTTTCTCTGTTTTAACATAAGAACTTAATGGAATATTTTCATCATCTGAAATACCATGTTCAATTCGCATGTGATGTACAAAGCTTTTACGATACACAAATTTACGATCACAAAATTCACATGGTAAACTTAATTTTGATGGCTTTATTTCAGCTCGTACTTCTTCTGTGGGTGTGCCATGAGTGGCTAAATGCCGTTTAAGATGACTTGTTTTAGTAAATGATTTATTACATACCTGTAATATAGTATATAAATATATATATATATATGTACATGTGTGTGTATGTATGTCTTATTTTTAAAATTTGAGGCTAATTAAAAAAGATAAAGTTCAAAGTAACTTACACAACACAATACTAAATTATGGCCTGTATGCCTACGCATATGTATTTGTAATCCATTTGGAGTTGTAAGAATCTTATGACATTCTTTACATTCAAATTTTCCTTTAATCTTCCCTGGTTGAACATAATCCAAATCTTTTTTATTAGATATACTGTCTTTATCGTTGTCATTATTTTCATCTCGTTCAATTTCTATTTCTGATTTAACTAGCTGCTGATCTGTTGATTTTTCATCATCAGTTTTTTCATTACTTTTAGACAATCTATGTAAACGTTTGTGTTTTATAAGATGTGTAACTTTATCGAATTTTTCATTACAAACTGTGCATACATGTATTTTGGTTTCAGTATTATTGTCTGGTTCTTTTTTCGTATGCACCTAAAAGAAAACTTTAATTAATATGAAACATTTATATAAATAATAATCACATTTAATTTCACCTAATTAACTTCACAATTCATTTTTCTTATAAGGCATAATAAAAATTAATTGCAGAAATAAAAGTTAATTTTCTACTACTTGCTACACTTAGTATAACAAATCAGGCTCCTAAAAGTTTATAATTTATCAATACATACAACTTTTGGCAACAGTTAGCATTTATTTTTGTAAATAAAAATTAATATTTATATGAATAAATACTTGAATGTATGTATATACATATATAAAACTATACACAGGTATTTGTTAATTTTACTCTTAATTAAATTACATTTATGTGAATTTGACCATTAGTCAATTTTTTGTAGACTCTTATTTATGAATATGTAATCAGATGTAACTTATATAAAAATTTTTTTTGATCTTTCCATTTATATATACAAATATTATTTTAAAAAAAAATTAAATTTCATATACTTTTCACAGTAACATGTAACATTTTTTTACAGTGTGCACACAAACTTTTGTTAAGCACTAACCTGTTGCAAATGCCTTTTCAAATGATTTGTTTTTGTAAAACCTGCATGACAAATTGGACACACCTTCATATTTTGTCCTGTGTGCTTTCTCATGTGAATGCTTAAACCTTGTTTGGATGCTAATTTCTTAAAACAAAATTTACACTGATTTGGAACTAATTTATCATTTTTTTCCAATTTATCGTTACTTTCTGCATCAGAATCATCGTACGGTGAATTATCTTCTAACATTATTTCTGACATGACGTCGATATCAGGTTTAACGACAATGTTTAATGTCTCAGATTCTCGTTCTTCTTTTATATCCGGGAACTCTAAGTTTACATATTGGCGCAGCTTTGTATCAGAACTTTCACATTGTCGTTTAAATGAATACGCATTACTTAACAGATGGACGCATGGCTGACAAATTAACCCAGGCAATCCATCACCTGTTATTACCTGTACAATACAAAATTAATGACTTTTTACTTCTATTAACATAAATTATGAATCAAAATATTGTATATTTTAATTATTATATATTAATGAAGAAATGTGTGTGTGTGTATTTGTTTATAGAGGTATTTATGTATGTATTGTGTATTTATTTTCTACCTGCACAGACGCACACGCCATGAGGATTTGTGAAACTTGCGCTTGTTGTCCTGCAATTTCTAATTCACTAAAAACTGATCGCATATCAGTCCTTTCGTTCATACACGATCTACAAACTTTTTCCAACGTAATTGGAAGAACATTTTTTTCTGTTTCTTCCATGATAAAATAAATTATTATAAATATGATATTATACTATATTATCATAAAATAAGATTACACTACACCAGCCCTGTTCACTAACAGAACGCCATTTTTAATTGAAAATGGCTTCATTGAAAATCGCACAGTCCACACCTGGCAGCGAAATGAAGATAGTACTATCTAAATCCAATTACAATAAAAAGAAATAAAAAAACGTGATAACGTTTATTAACTACGCGAATAAAAATTATTTCAGCCGTGGTTACACGTATCAGTTGTATATGAAATGAGTGAATAACAAATATATTTGTCATTTATATGATAACAATGTGGTACAAAGTTCTAAGAATTTTATACTATTAATATTAATTCAATGATCAACTTATTGTCTATGTTCAAATTAATATTATATATATATATATATATATATATATATATATATATATATATATATATAAATTTTAAATTCATTTATTTTTAATTAATTATAAACAGATTGATTATTTATATTTATTGTTAGTTGTACAAAACATTGTTTTTGTTTCTACAAACATATAATTATCGACTGTAAAAATATAAAGTATTAAATTCAATTATGCGTATGTTCATTTTTGGTTCAATTTGGAAATTATTGAAATATTTAATAATTTGATTTATATGTATGGCATTTGATTAAATTATGAACACTAGTTTTATGCATTTTAAGATTTAGTTCTAATATTTTGTTTTTTCTTCACCAATCTTCAATTTTTTTCTTTCAAGAAGTTATTTCCTTTAATCGTTTTTTTTTTTAAAAAAATATTTTGATCTTAGATTTTGTCATATACTTTATACCTATGAAATTCTTCATAAAAAATAATTGTTTTTTTTATAGTTTCTCTCTTTTAAATTAAATCATATTTGAATCTCAATCCCTTAGGCAATCCTAAATTTTTATTTTTAGTGTTCTTTGGCAATATATATTAATGACCTTCCTGCCTCATTAACAATGATTTTTGACCAGACTGAGCTGAGCATTTTATTTTGTTTATAGCCTCCATAAACTAAACTTGATTGTTTACAAATCCAGCTTTATCCTTAGATCATCCACTTGAAAAGAGTTGTTCATCATATAATTCCAATTTACTATTTTGAATCGAGTTATTTTATAATTCCTGTAGGGTTGTAATTCACGCCATTCGGCGAGTGAACCCATAAGAGAACTGTGATGATGGTTTCATACTTTCCCTCAAACTTAACTAGATGAAAATGTGTATTTCTATATGATATTGAATAAAATACTAAATTCAATTGTTGCATGATGGATCTAAAAAGTATTTTGTGTTTGTGAATTCTGATCAAATATTAAAGCCAGTTATATACTTTCAAAATGTGTAAATATTTGTTATAAACTACATATTATTTTTAATCAATAATAAAATACAATATACATTGATATACAAAACTGAATTAATAGAAATGAACATTATAAAGACAATATTTTTATAGATACTTCAATATTTTATTCTTCTTTAATAGATTATACATGAATTTCAAACAAAAAAATACATATAAATTATTAAAAAGTACAATTAGTTTTCTATGTTGTTGAATGTTAATTCACACTGCAATGCATTTAAGAGTTTAAAAATCTTTTAACACATTACAGTTTTTTCCTTGTAAATCAAAATGTTTATGTGTATAAACTTTTATTAAATAAATATTACAGGTGTACCATTACACATTAATGATATTAATATAAAAAAATATGGCATAAATACTCATACAAAATTGTACCTTTAAATACTATATCACAAACAAAACACTTGAAAAGTGATTTTATGTGTAAATAAATTAAGTGATTAAGAAATAATCACTGAATTATGCCATACTTGGTCTATTACATGAAGCAATTTGCTATATTATTAGATGTCTTTTTATTATTAAATTTATACATAAATATATTTTTTTATCTTGCTGTCAAAGAAGTCATACTAGAAAATGGTCCAGAAGGAACCATCGCAGATGTGAGATTAAGCTTCTCAAGTTCTTCATCGACTTGGCTATTCCGTAATTCTTGAGTTGTATACATAAATTTGTTCCATTCATCATGTCGAGGGTGGGCAAAGCTCTAAAATATATACATTTTTGAAATATGATGAATGAATAAAAAAATTAGAATTCATTTACCTCTTGTACATCATATACCCAAATTTTCCCTGTGTCATCCCCAACAGTGACATGTAATCCAGATGGAGTCCAAGATACTCTATTAAGAGCTGGACAACCCTCTACATAAATAGAAGCAGATGGAACTTCAGTATCCTGATTAAGATTCCATAAATCTAATCTACCAGCTCCATCAACTGCAGCAAAGAGTGCTGGATGTATTGGTGACCATGCTACATCTAGCACATAATCTCCATTATCTTCAAATGAATACAAAGGTTTTGTTTCCTACAAGAATAACATTGAAATAAATATATACATGTTTACCAAATTTTGTTACTGTTCATTATAAATTTATTATTATAAGTACTTATTTCTCATTATTTCTCATATACACAAAATATACATAGATAGTATATTATAAATATACCTTTAAACTCCATAATTTAATTGTCCAATCAATGGAAGATGTAAGAAAGTGATGTGAAAAATCAATACCACCCTGAACAGCATTACAACTAACACCTGTAATAGGTCCTTGATGTCCTTCATATGTGTCTGTAACACCAGCTTTACTACCATGTCTGCATGCTGAATATGCAGAACCTTCTTCACTTCCAACAACAAAGTTATTTACATCGGAATGTGGGAAATCAAGGCAAGTTACTGCTACTGGTTTACTTTGTTGTCTATGCAATTCTAGAGTTTCTTGTGGTTGAGACAACATGTCAAGTGACCAAGAGCATAATCTCCCATCTGTTGAAATACTTATTAGATTATGTGCATTTTGTGTTCCTATAACACTCATACAATACACTGGATGCTGGAAAATAATTGAAATTTTAAATAAGTGCTCTTTTTGAAACAACATGTTACATCATAATGAGTAGATAATATAAACATAAAATATATTTATTCATCTTACAGTATGAGCAGTAGCTGATAATGGTGTGCGTTGAATAGGAGTTCGTTTTTGAACTCTGTTATCCCAAAGAACAATTTGGCCAGAATATGTTCCACCAAGAATTAAATTTGGATGAAACTTTGCAAATGTAGAACACATCACAGCCGACTGACAATGGAATATAAGTTCCGGAGTAGTTTTTTTAAATTTGGTATTCCAGACTACACATACACCGTCTGGATCATTAGGATTCATTTCATTATTGTAATAACTAGCTAAAAGAAGCTCCGGATATTGTGGAGACCAATCTAACGAAGTAACACATCTGTTACGAGACCATCTTTCATCAATAAACCAACGATTAAGGGATAATCGTTGATTTGATTTTTCATCTCTGTAAAGAGAATAGTTTATAAATATTTTAAATAATAATCAGATGAGTTGCATATATTTACAAATTATCTTCAGTTTCTGTGCCACCAGTATAATCGGTATAAATATCAATATATTCACTTAAAGCTCGTTCCATTAATTGACCAGCTCGATTAATAAATCGTTGAAAATCTTCTGTTAGAATAATCATTTGTTTCTCTTCTTCACTAAGCTCTCGAACTAAAATTATAAATAATTGTCTAGTCAGTGACTGAAACTAACAATGAAATATATAAATTACTTATAAACATAAATAAATAAAAAAAATAAAAATTTGTAAGTTACATAAATAAAAATTTGTAAGTTACATTTTATAAAAAAGTAATTGAAACTTTATACACAAACCTTCTTTCACTTCAGGTTTAGCTTGCTGTTGCTGTTCTACGGCTGTAATTGCAGGTTGAACTTCTTTCACATGTGGTAGTCCATGAGGCAAAATACCAGGAGGAAGTTTACTTGCAAATCCATCCAAATGAGATAAGGAACTGCCATCCTCATCTTCCGCTTGGCCATCAACAAAAGTCAAAACTACGGTGAATAAGCTGCTGCCCCTCACATTTATACAACAACATGCATTTAACCATGCACATTTATAGTTGCAATTCTAACTGATACAATATTACTTCAGTGTTTGTTATAAATAGAAAAAAATATGATCAAGTTTTTATATATCATCTTTATAATAACTTACTTTTTAGAAGTTATGGAAAATTTAGAAACAATGTTATTAATAATTATTCACTATATATATATATATATATATATATATATATATATATATATGTATATATATATATATATACATATATATATATATATATATATATATATATATATGTATATATATATATATAAATTAAAAATAATGTGTAATTAATTACTTGAGATTCAAACATTTAAAATAATATTGAATTAGTTAAGAATTTCGATAAAGTACTTTAAATTTCCATTAAATTAAATGCTCAATGTGCACAAACCTAGACTACCTTACAAAGCAGGCTTTTAAATAAAATAAACCTCTCCCGCACACATCCATTTCTATCTACATATTCACATACAGATATACACTCATTTATACTAATAGTGAAATATATATTTAAAAATATAAATTAATAAAAATAACATGAATACTTAATGAAATTTATTTGGGATAGAATTCAATATGAACGCGTGTATATGAACCTGCCTGTCTGTATAAAATATATATTAAATAACATACAAAAACACTTCACATACAGATTCATAAAGAAATATAAACTTTTAGTAAAAAATAAAAGGGAATGAAACTGACTAGAATATAATTAAGACAAATATTTTCATCTACTGTAACAAAATATTTATCAACTACACCAACAAGAGATATAAGAAAATAATTGTTTATTCATGTATGTATGTGTATATATATATATATATATATATATATATATATATATATATATATACACACACACATATACGAACATGTTGAAAATTGTAAAAAAATAATTAAAAAGAAATATTATATTGCTCCACATGGATGAAATTCCAACGTGTAGTTGATAACATGATTTTCATGATAATAAAAAAAAGTTCACTCGACCTCTGATTTAGCTATTATTTGCTACATGTGTTTGCGTATCCGATTTATAATTAAAAACATAGCTAAATATATATATTTGTACTGACAACTCTCCACCTGTAATATTACTATTGAATTTACATTCGAAATAATTATTGATTAATAAGTCGTATTAAGAGTAAAATTTCAAGTAGCAAGTATAACAGTGCTTTGATTTTTGTATTATTTTGAAATAAAGAAACGATTTTTTTACATCGTAAACGCTTAACTAATTATATAAAATATAGATATTGACAAATGCGCGATGCTCCATATCATCCCTATCACACCTTAAATAAAAATAAAAAAACCATAATCCAAAGTTGAGTTGATATGTAAATTACGATAAAGCATGTTATAAGGAAGATGACCTGCCATTCGATATTTATTCATAAAACGAATAAAAGTATGTTACACTTTCAAGTCAATATTACTATAAACATTTAATAATTTTTTGTTCATATTGTTTATGAATACATTTAATTTTCAATCTAAATCGTTTCGAAGAATATCTACTTAAGATTTGGTAATTGTTTGTCTGTTTACTTGCATTATATACATAAAATCACTTTTTTTATTTGTATACACACATAAATATTATATGTATATATATATATATATATATATATATATATATATATATATATATATATATATATATATAAATATGTATATACAACTGGACATCAAAGAATATTGTTTGAAAATAATATATAACAGAATATTGCAGTTATTCTTATAATTGACTACATTATAGATATATTCTTTGAATATAATAAAGTACAAAGAAAACATTAAACATAAATGGAAATTATTTAACAGCATAAGTCGAATTCATTTTGCTTTATAGGAAACACATTTTTAGATTTTTTGAAATATAGGATTCGTTCGAGATATATCATTATTTGACGATCCCCACCCCCATACGTAATTACTGATTAAATTAACGAATTGAAGAAATATAAAAACGAAATCAAATAAAAAAAATGTGAGACAAAAAGCAAAACACTTGTAAACTGTTTATTAATAGTTTTGAACAAAAGGTTTATATTAAAAAGTAAACAGTGCCGATTTAAAACGTTAAACTCGTTAAAAAAGTATGAATTTTATATCCCTTTCACGATTTCACTAAATGTGTAGATTCAATTTTGTGCATACTGAAAGCTACAAATAAAAAAACATCAAAATTATTTAAAATTTTTTTTAATAATTGCAAGGGAACTGATATTTATAAAACATGATAAACTTTGGAAATTATGTGAATCGAAACAAAAAAAAGTATTACTGAGGAACCGCGTAACGGATTTTGTTTAATAGTAAAAATTGAAAATATCCTATAAAAATAATTTAAAAAAATATTAGGGGTAAAATATAAAATACTGAAAAACTAAAAAAAATGTCAGAAATGTAGAGAAAAACGAAAACGTTAACATGTACCATCGTTAAAAAAAATAAAAAAATCACAACTTTTCCCAAACAACATTTACAAACAAAACATGAACAACAGTAATTTTAATCATTTAGTATTCCATTAATTTTAAAAAGCGAATATAATATCTATAAATTATTTTTTTTATCAGGTACTAGAAGAAAACTCAATTCATTTGATCATTTAAAAACAAAAAAATGTAGTATTTTAAACGTTTCAACTTAAATAATTCTACTAGTAGTAAAATTACATAAATTTTATATTATTAATATTTCAATAAAATGAATTTGAAAGCGTTACTGATCCATTTCAAACATTTGTCAGTAATATGTGTACAAAAAAACACAGACAAATGTAAATTTCTAATAAATAATAGGACTTATAGTTTAATCTTAAAAATTATTAAGCTGAATTAAGATTTAATTCATTATTTCAAAATAATACAAAAAGTGCATAATTTAAAATGTTGAAATTTCATGATATATTTTTCCTATATTATGTTATACCGCTTTTTTTTAATAGAGGAAGTAACAGTATACGACAGATACGTTATTCCAGTCATGAAAGAATTAAATTTTGGCCTGAAGTTAACTCTGTATTTCGAAATGTAACGAAATACAAAAAAATCGAAGTACTCACTAAAATATGGAAAATATGAACATTTCTGACAGCAACAATTTACTTAAATTATATTATTCTGTTACTATTATTTTAGTTTACAATACTTTATATTAGAATAATAAGAGTGACAATAAAATCTAAAAATATACATTAACGAATTACTTAAACAATAAGGTCAATATGTACCTATGCACAGAAAATTAATTATTATCGATAAACGTTTTAAAATCATTTTCTTTCTATGCATTGTTGTCATGATATGAAGTTTTAACGTGTTGATGAATTATTACTAAGAAGATATCTCAACGCAAATTTATAATTAAACTAAAATATGCGTTTCAATTATATATTACACAAGAAAAATTATAATAATTGTAACTGAAATGATGCTATGACACAAAAGCTTAATATATCAAAAAACATATACAAGCCTCGTCTACATAACGGATTATAGTATCATACAAACTTACAAGTCATCAATTCAATACTAAACAATTATTAAAATTAAATGAAATCAACTTTCATTACATAAGATTCTATACTAGTTTGCTTATATATATATATATCTATCAAAGATGTATTAAATTTGTATCAAAATTCAAGAATACAAAATATTTTTCTTTATATATATATATATATATATATATATATATATATATATATATATGGTATCCGAGGGGGGTTCATTAAAGTAAATTAGGTGTCGTTTTACTTTTATAGTGGAATTTTTTAGGTAATGAAAAGTAAAACAATTTACTTAACTTGAAATTAAGTAAAAAAAGAGTTTCTACTATAAAAGAAAAATAGTTAATTCGCATGTCTAAATATAATGTTTCATTCGTTTTGCATTTACGAATTTGTTTACAAATTTTCAGATCTCTCTGCGAGATTCTTTGTACAACATGTATAAAAATAAAAACATATTAAGAATATCAAGAAATATGTAAATAAAATACAATTTAATTAAAACACTGTTGTTACTGATTTGGATATTTGTTTCAGTTCTACAATAACATACATGAAGACAAAGAAAAATATATACACATTTCTTTTGAAATATATATATATACACTAGTAATTATACCGTTAATATGAAATAAACTAGTAATATGAACAGATTTACATTTTCAAGTCTAGTTCATACTATGAGCATTGTTGGTAAATATTTTATTCGAAAAATACGTATACAAATTTAGTTTCGATACAGTTTTAGAGCTACAAATGTTTAAAAAACGATACAACCAAGAAACAGTATCTATGTCGGATCCAATGTTCAAGAACAAAGTTCATAGTATGAACTATGCTTCAGATAAATATATTTTTAAAATATGACTGATCTTAAAAAATACGCGTTATTTAAACAAAAATCAAATATTTTCCGATTATTTTCAATTTAATATGAAAAACAAATCTATTATTAAATTACATATAAATAAACTGAATGGAGATTTAAATCACATTAGTTAGATTTTCAATATTTTTCACAAGAGTTGAGCACAATTTTAAAATCATTAATAGTGCTTTTTTATGCATAAAAAGGTTAAAACTGAACATTTTCAATTCACCTTCTTTTAAGGGATTTATCTTAAAATCAGTTCAAATAAATTATTTTATGTTAGTCAAGTTTTTACTATACGGAATACACCTCTTTCGTTGCTAATGTATACTACCATAAAAATCAGCCTGTTGTATGGATAAAATATAACAAATTAAAAAAAAACTGTATTATACATATATAAACATCTCATTATTGTACAAAATGTCTCTTTTTGGAATATTGTTGTTCCATTTTGTACACAATTATTGACTTGATTGCAAACTCAAAATGATCAATCAGCTACTATTACAATTTTTGAGCTTTATGATTCAATAAAACAGAACTACTAAAATCATTCATAAGAACTTACTGATATTATCAGAGATAATTACACAATAATATTGTAACAAGAAATATCTACACTTAAACATTTTTTACATAAGAAAAACATGCGTTTATGTATTCAATTTGCCGATATTAAGCAGTAGCAAAAATTCCAATCATTAATAAAGGTGATACGTGGTTCTTGAAAACAAGTCATGCGGATATTTAAACAACACGTACACAAACATCCTCCGGACACACACAAAGATACATACATAACTTGTTTGCAATGTTTACCATAGTTGTAAAAAATAATGTAGTGAACAATACATACATATATATAGATAATATTAATATCTGAACACCTTTATTTTATGTCTTGAGAGTATTTAATGTATATTTTCCAACTTAAAACATCAATATCATGCAACAATAACAATGAAGAAAATTTGCAAAATACATATAACGAGAAACAAACATTTTCAATTCTGTATTATAAACAGATGTATATATAGAACCAAAACTAATCGATAATTATTTGAAGAATATAACAGTAAAGAGCTCAATAAAGTGTACACCAAATATAGAATAATTTGCAAGAATAAAAAAACGTGTATGACCAAATGTAAACGTATGTATATATGTATACATACATATATATATATATATATATATATATATATATATATATATATATATATATATATATATATATATATAAATATATATATATATATATATATTTATATTAAAAAATCATTTAATGCTGTATCAATTTTAAAACTGAAACATTAAGCAATTTCCTACTGGCAATCAGGCAATAAAGCTCCGAGTTAAGACCTACCTGTAAACTCGTCCTCCCATTCTAAACCGGGATTTAGATTGTACTCGTCTTGATGGGGGCCGAGCGGAAATCAAAAATTATTACATCAATATAGACATAAAAATTATTTTCATATGACATTTTAAAATTAATAAAATAAGATTGTATTAGAGATAAACAATTGTTTATGATTTCGAATCGATAAAAAGTAATTTTATATAAAAAGGAAGCTGCATATTTTATAAAGTAACAAGAATTGTTTTTATAAATGCACGTTTATAAATTACATTGAGCTTTTTAAATATTTGTAAAGAAAAACTTGCTAGACGTACGTATTTATTAGTAAGTAACAACAATCCATTGATCGAGAACAGTTAGTTTGTTAGAAAATATTGCTTGCAAAGCAGTTAGTGCAACTTTTAAGTAGAAACCACAAGTGCGATTTTTTACATATTTGACAAATTTTCATCATCCCTTTAAGCTTTCCTTAGATATGCATTGAAATGAAAAGGAAAAAAACTGAAATAAAGATATATATACATATATATATATATATATATATATATATATATATATATATATATATATATATATATATATATATATATCAAATAATTAAAAAGTTTGTACCCTTAAAAATTTTTTTAAAAAATATTCAACTGTAAAACGATTACATACAATCTATGACTTTCAATATTCATTAAATTTATATTATTAAGATAAGTAACTAAAAAAGTTTTCGTACCTATAAACATTATACTTATACGAATTGTTATCTATTATAATTTTTTCAAGTCAAATATTAACTATCTACAATTTCTGTTTCTTTTTTTATATGAATACTTTTTATAATACAATATACCATTTTCATACAAATGGAGTTAACATGTAACATAATAATTATACTTGTTTAAATTATATAAAAAAGTAAATTATAATACATTGAAACTGAAATATAATAAACTGAAATATAATCATTTTATATATATATATATATATATATATATATATATATATATATATATATATTCGCAGTTTCTAAGAAAAACTTAATTTTTATGATATATACAAAAGAAATACCTTTTTTAAAATATAACGCTATAAAAATTTATAACTAATTTATATAAAAATCGCGAATGTTTTAAAACAATTTAGAAATAATTATATAGATTTTTAATTAAAAAAATCAAAGTATATTTTGAATACACACCTTTCTTCTCTCTCTCTCTCTCTCTCTCTCTATATATATATATATACATACATATATATATATATATATATATATATATACAAACACATACTCAATGTAAATAAATAAATACGTTATTTTTACGATTTAAATTGATATTAAAAAAAAACAATATAATCGGTTCATAAATTTTCTAGTTATAAACTTATTTAATCCCATGAATTTGATTTGAAAATAACAGATAAACAATTATAGTAATATATAACTATTACTATTCTATCAGCTTGAATTTTTGAATAGTAGAAAATTAAGTGTGAAGAACACCCAACATATAACACATTGTAGATACAGAAGTTGCTGTAGCAATGTAGAAAACTAACAAACTTTACAAAATTTCAACTTGAAGTAATAAATGGAGCTGTTAAAATTCTAAATTTGAACGAAATTTAAAGATTTGTATTTTTTTCAGACGAGTTTGACTTTAAATTTCGTGTATTGCATTTATTAGTGTATTAAAAAAATAAACATTTACTGAAACATAAACAAGAGTAAAAACGATGTTTCTATAATAGTAACTTTGATTGTTCAACAACCATGTTCATTTATTTTTCCACTTAAAAAAAAAACAAATATTAAAAAGTGTTCATCAAGCGAAATAAAAATTTTGAACATTATAGGAAATATATTACAATTTAATTTGATCAGACATGTGAACATTAACATTTGCAAGTTAATTAAAATTATATAATAGGTCAGTTCTTATTTCATTCGAATGATTAAATTTCGATTAACTGTTCAATATTTCATATTCGACAAAATAAAAAATAATTTAAGTGACTATTTAATAATGATATATTTTATAATCGAAACATATTTTAGTTTCGATTTTATGATGAAAAAATCCATCATGTTATGAATTATAGTTTATACTATTTAATATGCATATTTTTGGGTACATTTGAATTTATTTCTTAGTATTCTATTTATCAAATAACGAATCTAACATTTTTGAAATAAAAGAAATATATACAATTATTCGATTAAAAAAAGCATATAATTTCATAGTAATGTACTTTTAGGTAAGTATTAAATATTTAAATTTACATTCCCAATTCTACTAACTATTGAATTATTATAAATTAAATTTTGATTGACTATTAGCGGATCGATTTGAGTTCAAAAAGATACATTTACATATTTCGAATTTGTATAATTATATATTTATAGAAAATCTGTTTATGTATGTGTGTGTATATATATATATATACACACAAATATAAATAATTACAAAATAGCGTTCCGCGTAAAATATTACAGTTTTATTACAATTAATATAAAAATTTTTGAGTTGGAAAACGAAATAAGTTTTAAAATATTTTTGTCATCAAACTGTCATTAATGCATATAGATTATTTTATCACAAATCCTCCATTACCTATTAATAATACAAAAAACTACACGTTTACATAGATATTAAAAACTTAAAAAAAAAACTAATAGAAATAAGGATATCATTTTAATTTTAATTAAATTTTACTCCTCTAATATTACTAACCTTCATACTATAATAGGTAGATTTTCAGGAATATATAAAAGCTTTTGAACGATGTATACAAAAAAATTAATATATTAATTCTTTCTAAACTGTAAAATGTATAGTAGGTTTCTAATAATTAATGAATTCTTTCTATGTCTAACCAAATACTATATAAGAATATTAGTATTCTAAATATAAATGTTTTAAAGTAAGACTTAAATTCTATAATAACCAATTTCACTATGATATAGAAATTATAGTTCTGTTTTATAATTTATTCAATAAATCAAAATACATTATAAAACAAATTAATAACGACTTCTCTTAAAAGAAAATAGCAACAGAATGGTTTTTAATTAGCAACGGTTTCAATTAAAATCTTTTTGGTCACAATATTAAATCTATTACTAAAAGAAAATATACAGGATAACTATTATATACATATATAAATATAAGGAAATTAGGACAGAAATAACCAACTAAATAAAGCAATATAATTAAATATCCAATAAACAGGTGGAGAGTTTTAAAGTTCATATTTAAATTTGTGCACTGACAATATGTTTTCTCTTAAACTTTTGTACAGTACTTTAGATTTAAACGGAATTTAAAAATGAACGGTTTTCGTTTTTAATATATAGGTTCATGATTGTACAATTAACTGAGTTATATTAATTTCTAATGATAGTATAGATTAATTTAAAAAAAATATTAAGTTATGTTAGCAATTATAAACCAAATTAAAATAGTACCTAGTTAAAATATATGTCATTTTGCAGCACACAAATTATACTTAAAATAAAACTGTATGCATTAATTGTGATATGTTAAAATATAGTTCAAATTATTAAAGCAAATAATAAAAAAAGTAAAGAATAACTTACCGTAATAATCAGCTGCATGTGCTAAGGTTGGGAAAGGAATAAAAATAACATTAAAATTGATATCATGAAAATGTAGCTAAATTCTAATTCTAGAAATTTTAACAAATAGCATAATTTAAAGAAATGTATTAATTTATGTATTTAATACTTAACAATAAATAACTTCCATTACTTTTGTCTTAATGAATATTAGATTTATGAATGTACTATTTCTTTACATGAGGAAACTAACATATAATGATTATTATATATGTGTATTTTATATATATATATATATATATATATATATATATATATATATATATATATATATAAATTAATAAACTACATGCAATAATGTACCCAATTCTGTATTAAAACAATTTCATCAAACTCATCTTAAAAGAAAATACTTAAGACATAAAAACCTGGTTTCTCTGAAAAACACCATTATATTATTTGTGTTGTCAAATAAAAATTCATTTTAAATATAATCCATTTTCATTTGATTTTCATAGATTTGAATAAATCATTTACGAGCCATGTAAATATTACAATTATAAAAAAATCAGACAATATTTGAAATGAAAAATGATAATTTTATTTTGTATATAAATATAATATTCTGATCAAGAATAATTGATATTTTAAACTAATGAAGTGGGTCTGATCAAAGCATTACAATATATATATATAAATATATATATATATATATATATAGATAGATAAAAAAATAATACTTTTATAAGTCTAACAAAGCCTTGACTTCAAAACTCAATAGTATATTTAATAAGTATGTTTTTGATTTAAAGAAACCAGGTCAATTTGTAACAATCTCATTCAAAAATATATTTCATTTTCCATAGATCCATATATTTTAAATTTTGATACAAAACCAACCTTTACGTGGACGCCACCAATCTTCGAAGTAGCCTTTGAGAGAAGAAGAAGATGAAGTTGATCCTTGTTAGAAGGCGCAGCATAGCACACAAGCAAATAGTATCTACTTGATACTAACCTATGTGTTCTTAATTGTAATCTACTCTTAATATCAAATTTAACTCTTTATCAAGATTATGTAGTTTGACCTGATTGAAATGTTAAATTTTAACAGAAAAGTAATTGTTGTCAAACATAATGAATATAATTAAAAATCGCCTTGTAACGATATTTTAAAATATGAAGAAAATTCTAACAATAAAAATATATATTATTTATATCTGTGAAGAGTCTTATCAATTGCATATAAAATGAATACCTCAAAATATATATATATATATATATATATATATATATATATATATATATATATATATATATATGTAGATAGATAAATATAACGAATTAT
The DNA here is from genome assembly GCA_034766995.1 of Acanthacorydalis orientalis. Taxonomy (NCBI): domain Eukaryota; kingdom Metazoa; phylum Arthropoda; class Insecta; order Megaloptera; family Corydalidae; genus Acanthacorydalis; species Acanthacorydalis orientalis. The sequence goes on along the minus strand of CM068321.1, from coordinate 28,587,403 downwards.
TCACATTGAAAGTGATTATAAATATTTTAAATTTGATTTTGTTTATATTATATACATAAAATTATTCAAAACGAATGAAAACGATTTAATGTTAGTAAAAAGTAGAAAAAGTCAAAAAGCTCCAGTAAAAAAAACAATACAAAAAATTGCTTTCAGACAAAATATTCAAGCACGTATAAAAACAAAATACAAAAGTACAATTTATTAACTTTACTCTCCCGTATTTATTCATTATAAGCAATTTTTTATACTTTAATTATAACGCATATACACCTGGCCTAGAATGGACAAACATGATATGGATGCTATTTTAAATATATAAATATTAATTGAATACTCACACTTTTTAGTGAATGAATATCCACCATCTAAAAGCAGCATTAAAGAAAAAATAGCGAGTATTAAATAATATACAACTATTAACTCCATTCTAAACCAGGGTTAATAAAAATAATAAAGCATACTAAAACAACAAAAAGGCAAACTGGATTCAAAACAGTAGAAATATATATGCTCATTAACAAACAAAAAAAGTGTTCAAAAGTGAAGACCAAATTACACAAAAAAATCACATACAGGAAAAAAAGCCGAAGTTTTAAACATGCAGCAAATATTAAGAACATTAATTTCAAACTATGTAATAAATACCTAAAGATAAAAAATAATTACATAATAAAATTCACCGCTAAAATTATTAATTGTTTACTATTACATATACTGATTAACAATCATATTAAAAAAAATAATGTAAATAAATTGTTAAAACAATTAATAATTTTATCTGTGATAAAAGATATGTTGTTTCCTCAAGTAGTATTTCAAAATAAAAATAGAGTAATGTTTAAAGTAAAATAAAAAAAAAATAGATTGTCACCAATAAGCTAAAAAAGAGTTTAAATTTTAGTGATTTAAACGTTGACAGTTAAACAAAAAAAAATTACCACTTGAACATAAAAAAATGCGAATAAAAACTGAAAAAAAAGTAATATCTGAAAATAGCATAATGAAATAATTTATAATTAAACATTCACTTTTAATTAGTTTTTAAAAAACGCTACTAAAACTACAAAGAAATGACACTCAAAACACAAAAAAAAAAATCTTTATAAATAGGCAACATAATGGTGACAATCTTAAATAATAGATAATACCAAACAAACTAATATTTGCATTAACTACTGGGATATTATACATAAAATTTAAAAAATGATTTCAAGACTTTACAACAGTTAAATTATTTCACATTTTCTTTGTACCAGTGTTTAATGTTTTCAATGCACTTCACTATTTTTTTAAAAAAAACGTAGAGTAATTCTAGCAAAAACTAAAATTTTAAAAACATAAAAAAGTACATTTTTACTAAATTTAGATTTAAAAAAAAATTTCTCATAGAATACCGTCAAATCAAAACTTAAAACATGCGTAACAACTGCTTTTATAATGAAATATGACATTCTGTAAGCATAGATTCGAACTTATGACGCATTAATCAAAAGCTCATTGTGTAAAATCACTTGGATATATAATTTTAAATATATATTAGAATGTGAAAAAATAAAAACGTCATAAAAAGTATAGATCAATATTTTGGTTTTCAAAAATATTTTTTAAACCATATTATTTTAAAACATTATTCGAAGTTTTTAATAATATACCAAAGAAAAGGAACATTAACTACTTCTTCAACTAATATTTAATTTTTTAAAATATTGATTTATTAAAAACACTCACCGTCTCTCTCATGTCCACTGTGTGTAGTTTGGGTTTGTTTAGTGTAAAGAAGAACTTCTTTAGGTGGAATATCTGTCGTTTGAACTGGTACAAATGTCAAAACGGGTTTCCTTTTCGTAGTATTTGCACTTTATAATAAAAAAAAGTATTATTTATTTATAAAACAGAATATATTTAAATAATAATAATAGTTACTTTGATAAATTATTTTGATTAAATGATTGAAGACTAGCATCTGGAGTTTGATTGGCACTATGTTCTGATGCTATAGAGTTCATACTTGACAAACTAGACAATACATCAGAAACGGGTGCAACACCCAAAGATGAAAGCATTTCATCAATTTGCCTCCGACTATCCCTATCTTCTCCCGAAGCTGCTCTTGATGCAGCTTCTTCAACATCTTTTAATTCTTTTTCGCGTCTTCTTCTATCTTTTTCTTCACGCAATGCTTGCAATTTTGCTTTCTTACGTTCTAATTCCGCTTTTCTATCAGACATTTTTGTAATCTAAAAAAACACTTATAAAAGTATTGACTTACTGTTAATGCACACACATATTCGCATGCACATGTATTTATCGTAACTGTATTAAATAATGCTATTAGAATGAAGAAAAAAATTAAAATTGGTAAATTTATGAAAGTTAACTAAATTTAATTTAAAATTTAACATATTTAAGATTACAGGGTACTTTTATTTTAGTTTGTTAAATTATAACAAATTTACTTTAATAATAATGAATTAGTTTCAATGAGGCATTGTCATAGACTATTGATTAATGCATTTTATTTCTGAATGTATATTCAATGTAGAAATGTATATATCTTTTATAAAATATTCTTGTAAAAATGATCCACTATAAAACAAATTATTAAGTGTGATTTAACAAAATATATACTAAATTTTAATACCAGACTCAATTTTATACACAAAATTAACTATATGTTATATCATCTAACTTTTTTTAATAAAGTATAATATATTTATTAATTAAATATAAATTGACAAATATAAAAACCAATACAATATTCTAAAATTAAATGTACAAGATGCTAATTAGATCAAATGTTTTTATACAAAAGTTTAATATATACATACATACATACATACATATACATATATATATATATATATATATATATACACACACGTACATACATACATACATATATCAAAAGAGTTAGATAAATATTTTTTTTATAAAAGCTATAGCATTATTCAAATATGATCAATTAAATCTGAGAAAATGTTTCAAAACTGTTCAATTCTTTGCAAAAATAAATGAATTAAAATAGTACTTCACTACTAATGATACAAAATAGTGATTTTAAGAATATATAATTAAAAAGTATAAACTTATGATGAAAAAAAGAATAACGTATCTTCTTACAATGAATAGAACAATGTTTCTTTGATTATTGGAGCTGAAAAATTTAAAGAAAATTTCCCATGGTTGGCTATATAAACACTGAATTAATTGTGACAAAGAAGTTCAAGGTGTTAAATATGAGCTCATGTTATAACCACTAGAAAACATTTTTATAAAATAGCAACTTTTTTTATAAAAAATCAATATATGTATACAAATACTTGTATGTAATTGTTTTTTTATAAATACGTATGTATACGTAATATATATATATATATATATATATATATATATATATATATATATATATATACACACAACATATGTATGTATCAAACATTAAAATTTCATTTCCATTTTTTATTTATAACTCAATCGTACAAGTAGTTACTTGCTATTAAAATAAATTAATGAACAATCGGACAAAACTACATTATTACCTAAACCGATACGAAAATGTCACACATGACAAGTAAGGGGGGATAGTGTAATCGATTTTCTTCTATTATCTACAATTTCTTTAATAATGTTCAATGCATCTGATGCTTTATACACATTTTACATTATTATTCAGAATAAAATCAAACCTTTCATTGCACATTTTTGACAGTCATACTACTAATTCCAATCATTTGTAGCTAGCACATGATAATGAATTTCATAAATAAATATATTCACAATAAAGTACAATCGAAATAGCACATGTCTTACCTTATTTTGAATTACTTCACTCATATCTAAAATAAACTGAATGCTACACTAATAATTATTACTATTTATATTCACGTCACTTGCACCGACGACGTCTGACGAGTTCATCGTTACTAATGACGTAATCTAAACCAAAGCATCATCCTCTGTACTTCTATTCCTTGTATAGAATTAAAACTAGATTTACATCTATGGATTAATGTCTACACAAGAATTTGTAAGCAAATATTTCATAAAAAAGTAAAATAAACATACAAATAATACTTTTTCGAATATTAAGTAAAGAAAAAATATTAAATTAAGTTATTGGGGCACTCTTTAACGATTAAACCCGTTAACTCTAAATTGTTTAACGGTCTCCACATGCATGTATTGACCAATGATTAAACTGATTAAATTATTAATGGTTTAGTTTACCTAGTTTTTTGGTAAACAGTATTCGTAAACAGATTTTAACTAACGAGTGATTTTGTAATTTGTTTCAATCGTTAACCAAGATATTGTATCAATACATTTTATATTTAGAAATGATTTATACAAAATTTAAAAACTAATGACACTTGTTAGTACTGAGAAATTGAAAAAATTAAAACAAATTAAACTATATATATATATATATATATATATATATATATATATATATATATATATATATATATATATATATATATATATATAATTGTTTATATCTGTATTTGTAAAACATATTATTTTAATTGACATTATTTATATATCATATTTTTGGATGTGTATTTGTAAATATTAAGTAAACATTGTCATAGCTATAGAAATTTTCAATATATTTGATGTATTTATATATATATATATATATATATATATATATATATGTATGTATATCAAAACGGGTATAATTTCGAAAAAAATGCATTTCTTTTTATTTTGCAAATATAACAATGTTTCTGCAAACACACAAATGATGTAATTTTGCAAACAAAAAATGATTAACGTCAATTATTGAAATTTAAACATTTTGTCTAGGAACACTATTCGTGTTAGTCGTATCAAAGCAAAGCAAGAAGTGTTTCTCATATCCCCGTTAGAAAAAGTGTTTGATTAAACAAGTACTGAAATTTAGTAAGTACTTCATTATTCATAAGCAATATCGATTCTGTTTTATAGAACGTAAATATTTTAGTTTGTATTATCGATTCTATAATGACTAAGTTAATTTACTTCATGATTTGAAGTGTTTGTACATTATCTATGAAGTGAACGAATGTAATAAATTCTTATATACGAGATCGTTCATCGTACCATTATATTTACAAGAAACATTTAAAATAAAATAATTAAAATTTTTATATTCATAAATTAATAAAAATAAAAGTTATTAGTAAGTAAGTTTTAATTTCATCGAAAGAAAATAGTAATTTAAATATTTTAAGCCGATTTGTCACTAATTTTCCTTTCATATATTTTGTAAGTATTAGACTTACCGTATTTAATATGTAATTATTTATATTTTGATTAATTTTGTATCATAATTTGTAAAAGTATATTAATTGCTGTTATCTTCATTGAAATTACCGTATTTAATATGTAATTATTTATATTTTGATTAATTTTGTATCATAATTTGTAAAAGTATATTAATTGCTGTTATCTTCATTGAAATTGTATATATTTAGGTGTACTTTATATATTCAATCATTTAAATTAACAATGAGCATTTTAATACCTTTAAGAACAGGTATTTATTATTGAGTAATCGAAATTACTTTAATATTTTAAACATAGCTAGTAATTATTTGATTGAATTATAATTTGCATTTTTTTTAACAAATCACTTTTTAGGTTAGATACTTTTTATTAATTATGAATTAAAACGTGTATTTAATTTAAAATAGCTTTTTTACAAAATTAATACTTATGCAGCTACTTTATATTAAATATAATTAATTTATTGCAATTTCATAAATGTATAGTATATCTAATTTTATTTAATTTCTGAAAAAGTTATATTTTACATTTAGTTATTACATTTTACAAAATTAATCAATTAATATATTAATTAAAAGTTTGTACATTAAAATTTTACAATATTCATTTGTACATGTATAAAAATTGGAATAACTAATATTTTTTCTTTGTTATAGGAAATTTCTATTTCAAAAAATTCTTAATTCCCACTTCTGTTAAAACTTATAATATTATAATGGCTAGCAGTGGAAATACTTTTGGAATTGCTAATTATGAAGATGTGGTTGCTATTACTAAAGATAAAAGTGCATATTTAATTGATGTTAGAGAAGCTGAAGAACTTAAAGAAACTGGCACTTTCCCAAACAGTTTGCATATACCATGTTAGTTATTTGTGTTTTTCATATAATTAAACTGTAATTCATGTTCAGTGTAATTAATTTTGTTTTTATCTTTAGTGGGTGAAGTTGAAAATGCACTTTCATCTCTGTCATCAGATGAATTTAAAAATAAATATGGATGTGATAAACCAGAAAAAAGTACACCATTAGTATTTTCTTGCAAAGCAGGGAAAAGAGGAGAAAAGGCTTCGATTACTGCTGTCAACTTGGGATTTAATAAGTAAGAAAGTAAATTTAAACATTTTCAATAAAATAATAATATTATATTTTTATTCTAGTGTACGTAATTATGCAGGAGCTTGGATGGATTGGGAATCTAGAAATAAATAAGATTATTGAAGTTTAAATTGTACTTATTTGAGAAAATAATTATGCATTCTTGAATTATTATTGATATTGATTGTATATGTAGAATATAATGTTATTAAATGAGTTATACCTCAAACACATTCATTTTTAAAGACACTTATGTTTAAAAACTGGTTATTGTTTGTTAATTTTATGTAAAACTAAAAAGTAATAAAGGGATATACTTTTTATTCTTAATACAAAATTAGATTTGACTTACATGAACATTTTACTAATATTTAGTAAGTGTATATGAGTAAAGAATATCATATTGTTTATAGTTTTTTTATGAATATTGTTAAAAATATTTACAATATAAAATTTATTCACTTGTAGAATAAAAAACAAATGAAATAATTTTATTTCTATGTTAAAATAAAAAAAAGCAATTCAGTGAAAATATATTACTAGCAAATATTAAAAAATCCCTTAAGTATTTTTTATCTAATCAATTTAAAATACACATTATTTTAATTTAATAAATTAAACAGGGTAAATGATTAAACAACATAATCAGACCGAAAAATTCAACTTAATTAGATTATTTACTTGATCACTAGTTAACTTCCATTCATTTTTAACTATGATAAGATAGAGTAAGTTAAATATTTTACTCCCATTAGGAAATGAATAATTGTTGAATTTGTGGTTTAGTCTATTCAGGAAAGTAATAACTATTTTATGATTGTTGTTAAATGAGATTATTACGAAAATTGCGCAATTTCTTAAATAAATATTTTTAATCCATCCAATAAATATGAATATTGCATGTATTCATATTAGAATTATTGATGGAATAGAAAGGGAAATGGTGGCCTTGAAAATTATCGTTCGTAATTTATAATATTACTAAAATGTTCAAAATGATTTTTTATTATTAGAATTGATGAATCTATCTGAAATTAATTAATAAATAAATAAAGTAAATTAAAGTAATAAAATAAATTAATAAATAAAGTATATATATATATATATAAATATAAATGTGTGAATATTCAGAATATGTTTACATACTTGTGTAAATAATATTTAATTGCCTTTGAACTGTGTCTCATTAATTTATTTTTAATAACCAGTTTGGAATCAAAATATTAAATTTGAAGGTCACAACATTAACATAAAAAGTTAGAAGTTCCCACAAATTAAAGAATTAACAGTTTTTGAAAGTTATAATTACTTTTTGAAATGATAGTTTTTAACTTCAGTTTTATTTTATTGATTTTTACAATATTAACAATACCAGGAAAGTTATAGTCTATTTATTAAGTTTACAATCTATTAAATTATTATATCATAAAACATATTTTTATAAATAAATATTTCAAATTTGGACATTTTTAAATATCTATATATAATTAGATTATTTTGAGAACTTCTTTATATATTTAGTATTTTTCTAGATACCTGTTAATGGCAAGAAATTGCATATAAGTTATTTAAGTATTTTTTATATATTTCAGATACAAAAGCTAATACAAAAATGAATGCAGGAAAATTTGGAATAGTAAATTTTGAAGATGTATATACTATAAAAGATAATCAAACAGTGTATTTAATTGATGTTCGTGAACCATACGAACTGGAAGAAACAGGAAGATTGCCTAATAGTATAAATATTCCATGTAATTATTATAAAAAAATAAGTAGATAAATATGTTATCAATGTACATTTCTTAACATGCATTTTAGTAAATGACGTTAAGATGGCATTATTATTACCACCATCAAATTTTGAAGAAAAATATCATCGAGAAAAACCATCAGAAACAACACCGATTATATTCTCTTGCCGGTCTGGTAGACGAAGTGCTATTGCTTCTCAAACTGCTGTTGATTTGGGTTATAAAAAGTAAGTTAGACTAGAATTGAATGAATATGAATTTTAAAAAGTTTATTTAATGTAGCATTTGTATAACATAACTTACTATTTATAGTGTGTCTAATTATGAAGGAGCTTGGTTAGATTGGGAAAGCAAAATTGGAGAAATAAATATGAAACAGACCTAAATGTCATATATGCATATGTGTGTGTGTATATATATATATATATATATATATATATATATATATATATATATATATATATATATATATATATATATATACATACATACATACATATAATACAACAAAATGTAAAAATAATTAATTATTGTTACATAATAAACAATATTATATTAACACATTTTTACTGTATGGGATTTAAGGACAAATATATGTTTAAAAGTATATACATAGTTGTTTTTTTACTATTAGTATTGACCAAAATTTCAAATAAAAACTATTATAGCAAAAACATATTCCTTATTTACAATATTATTATATACTTTTTACAAGAATATCATTTACAATTGTTCTGATGCAAAGTTGTTTGTACTCCGAGAAAAAATTGTTATATTTACTCAAAGTGAATGATATTTTCTTAAAATATTTGAAAATACTTATTATTTTACACTACAAGATTAATATGTAAGCAGATACAGATTAATATTTCCAATAATACAATTAAATACATTACTTTTATTAACACATTTTTGAATAAATTTATTTTCAAATATTTTAAATGGAAATATAAGGATATAATTTTTTTAGTTCTTAATTTTGTTATATATATATATATATATTAGCTTACTTCATTTTCAGTCAAACATATTTTTGAATTACGCAACTATATTAGTTTTATACAGTTTATTTGTTTTTGTGAGCCAATTTAGATGTAACCATTTCACGAAATTGGCCTAAAATAAGATTTTCTCGTTTTTGTCGTTCCTCTTTACTAAACATAGCAAGGGCACGTTTTTCATCAGCAGAATATATTTGATTTTCCTTACGTAATCGCACAGCTTCCATACGACGATGCCTAACAAGGTAAAGATACACTTAGTAAATTTAACATCAAAAATAAATAACATCATTCCTATATTAAATATAACTAATATATATTTCAAAATAAAACAATATTTCACATTGTTTGAAGGTTTACTAACCTACTACCACTCATAACATATCCTACAGACTCATATGCTGCAATTTCTTCTGAAGTGAGACCAATTTCACCTCTTCTAGGAATACGTTTTCCTTCAGCTACATATGCAGCCATTGCAGCACCTTCTCCTGGCAACAAAGCTTTACCAAAATCTTTTTGTGTAAGTGTGGCATGGACTTTTTGTAAAGGACCCACAACACCGTCATCTTCAGAATCAGAAGATGATGATGAATTTGTAAATGGTTTTACTTTTGTTTCTGTAAATAAAGTTATTTCTAGTATATTATAACAATATATAGAAAAAAATAATAATCTTTTAATAGAAATCATAAATATTATTTTCAGAAATATCTTTAAAAATGTTCACCTTTTTCAACCCATACTTCTGTATTTATGGATTCTGAACTACTCGAACTAGATTTCGGTTTATGCTTTTTACTTTTTTTTGCTTTAACTTTCTTTTTGGATTTTTTGGATTTCTTTTTATCCTTTTTCTTCTTTTTTGATCTTTTTTCTTGGGAGTTTGTAATTTTTTTTCTTATTTTATCATCATCATCTTCATCTGAACTATAAATGTTGTATTATAAAAAAATGATGTTACACATTTAATAAAAAATACAATCTATGAACACTTTTTCTTATTTTTTATATCGGTGTATAAAGAATAATATTTGAATTGAAAATTTAAATGTGATCTTTTTATCTAATAAAAGATTAAATAAGACAGATAAGATTTAAATCTGGAATAAAATAAATTAATGAAGAAAAATAGTAGTGGATGTATATCTGATATATAATAACAAATATATCTACATATATGAACACACATAGAAAACTAGAATACCTTTCCCTTAATGGTGATTTCCCCCATATTTGTGACACACCTAATAAACTAATATTTTCTCTTTCTTTTCTTCTAGCATCCATAAAATCTTCTTCTTGAGTTGGCCGTCCATGATACCCTTTATTTCGAAATCCATGTTTATAGGAATTATCCTTTTCATGTCTTTCATGATTGTTGGTATCTTCATTAAATTTATCATGAGGCCACCTGTCAACCGTTTGCCTGGAGGATGAATATTCTGACCTTCCATGTCTATTATCACTCCATGTATATTTGTTATAATTTTTCGATGAGCTATATGAATTATTTCTGTTATACCTATAATTATTTTTGTCAGGTGACACTGATCCATGTCTATGCTTCTCTAATTTATGAATTTCTTTATCGTGAGACGTAAATCTATTATGAGATTTGTTGTAATTTTTTCTTTCTGAATTTGAATAACTGGACTTGTTTCTTGATTGTTTTGATCCAGAGCTAGAATTGTAATCTTCCTTATATGGAGATCTTTTTCTTCTAACTGGCGATCTAGATCTTGATTTGCTTTCACGATGTGAATTCATTTTAAAAATTAAAGCAACGTAGTAATTCTAGTAGTTTGGTTATGATAACGCCATGAATAAAATAAATGAACGAATGTCTCACATTAATAGTCCATTAAATAAATATCTCATACAAACAAAATATTATGTAACTCATTATTAGTAAAATACGGTAATTGTAGGACTAAATGTATTCAAACAATTACATTGTCTTCGTTTAAATTCTTAAACACTGTACTATACACAAAATATTTTTTTAACATTACGCATGTGTGCAAGTGTCTAATGACGTCATGAAAATCACTACCTTTAGTTAGTGAACATCAACTAAACATTGATAAAGAAATGATTACAGTGATGAGGGAAAATTTAGTAATTGATAACAAAAATACATTTGAAAAATCAAATGCTTCTAGTATTGAAATTGAAAGAAGTGGAATAATTAATGCTGTCGATGTGCGAGCTTGTAATAAACCGAAAGCCAAAGTAAGTTTTATCATTTAAAAGAAACTTGCTTCCAGATCTGCTTTATATTTTTCTGCACTATATTAAATGTTTGTAAATTTTTCTAATGGTGAAATAAAATAATAAAACTATAACAGCGGTTGTTATGTTCACAATATTGTAGTTGATATTTAAAAGTATGGCTAAGTAATTCCCAAAAATTTAGTGATCCACCCAACTTTACGTTACTGCTATTCTTTGGTTAAGAAAATGATTCAAAATCAGTTTTATATATTTAATAAATTTATAAGAAGTCATTATCTGAAAAAAGTCATTACATTCCAACATACTAGTATAAATCAATAGCAGTTACAAATGAAAGGAATAAAAAAAATATTGTTTACTGAAAGAAATAGAAGTGAATATGAATATAAATTGTTAAAAATGTTTGTACATATAAAATCTTAGCTTTGATCAATACACTCATTTATTGTTAACTTTTCAAGAAAAATTTAAATACATTATGTAATTCTGAAAAATTTACTGACACACAAAAATGTGAAAATACAATTTTTTATTTTCCTTGTTAAAATAAGTTGAGCATGCACATTAAGTCTTATTATACTGATCATTTGTGATCATATATATATATATATATATATATATCATATACATATATATATAAATATATTTTAAATATTTACTGATCACATCATTTAGCTTTGCAGCATGTAATTTTCAGTAAAAAAAATCTTTATGAGCTTCAATCATACCTTATTTTAAAATAATTTAAATGAAAAACATGCATTTATGCAGACATGATTAGACTTTAACCCAAAAATTAAAAAAAATGTATAGAATTTAAAATTGAACATTATCAAAAAAGACGATCAGTTAAATAACTTAAATATTAAAAATTTACTAAATGTATTATAATGTTAATGTTTAATACATATTTGGCTAGGACAGTGGAAATTAACTGTATAAGTACATGTAAAAATAATGTTAGTAAGTCAGATTTCAGGAAAGGAATATATAAGGGTTCAAATCCTGATCGAATTGTATTTTTCATTAAAATTGCGAGTTTAAATTGTTATAAAAATAGTTCTAAATTGAAGATCAATTAAAATTTCATCGCAGAAAATTCTTCGTCATGGGGATTACAAAAATAATCACCCACAGAAATGGTACAATCGTACCTCAAGTATATATAATAAAAGTTACTATAATTTTACAATAAAATAATTTGTGCAGAACTGGTTAATATTTGTACTTTTTATTTCTTGTCATTGTATCTTATTAATGTAGTTACATTTTCTTTATTTAAAAAATTAAAAAGTTGTTTAAATATACGATATTGGGATTTATTTATTTCGTATCGATTAATGTATCAACAGCTGCTAATATGTCTTAATAAGATATGATATCAATTTTTTTACTATTTCAACATATAAATACGAGGAAAATTTTTAATTTTAGGCATATGTATTTATGTGAGATACAAGATACAAAAATGTGTTATTTATAAAAGTACAAAAGTTAATAATACACAACGCTTGTTCATTTTAATGTATCCTAATTTTACTTAACTGATAAATTAATCTTATATGTATATAATAAGAGGATTTCGTTTCTGTGTTACAATTTGTTGATTATTGTGTGAGTATTTTTTCTCATAAGATTGAAATAGATAATTTACTTGGCATTATTAATCATAAATTAATATAATGAAAGGCGGGGTAAGATTTCAGTCAGATAGTCTTCGCGTTGTGTATTTAACATGTGTAGTGAGAACTCAATATATACATTATAAAACCATAATAGCTCATTAAATTGAAGAGTTGAATAGTTAAAGCAATGTCAGGGCTTTGTAATTATCGGATTATTTTTTTTTATATTTCGACAATTCAAAAAAATTAAATAGTTTCTTAAAAAGAATAAACGTATGAAAAATATTCAGACTGGCAGAAAAAGATTAAACTATTTTTGCATATAATGCAATTTTTATGTGTTTGATGTATAAGTATTTATTGTTGTATATATATATATATATATATATATATATATATATATATATATATATATATATATACAAATGTTTATTTATTTATATTTATAATATATTAAAAGTTCATTAAAAATAAAGTAATTTAATAAAAAATAAATAAAATTACAATGATAGAGAATGTAGTTATTACCTACATTTTATCATACCTTTACAAAAATGAACCAAAACTTTGAATATTTTGGTAGTCATGTTTACAGAAAATAAATTGAGTAAAAATATTGTTCTGTTTCTAAATTTTTACGAAAATTTCATTTCACATTGAACTGAAAACCTAAAGTATAATCCAAAAAAGTTAGAATTATATTTTATTGAAATTATTTTAAAATACTCAGTGTACACGTATAAGTAACAAATGAAAATGTATAGTAGTATATATATATATATATATATATATATATATATATATATATATATATATATATATATATAAATAAAACATTATTCACATTTTTTTAAATAACTAGTCTTAAATTTTAAAATACGGAAGTAAAAAAGTATAAAATATAATTCTTTGTACAGCCCTGAACATCTAAATAACTTATTTACATTTTATACTTTCCCCCTTGTTAACATGCTTCTAGTTAAGTTATGCTACATTTAGAAAGAAAGCTAATTCGAAATGTATATTAAATTATTTTTATATTTATTTGCTCGCTGAATATTGAAGTGCATCATTGTTTTACAAGTTTCATTGTCGTAGTTAAAATTTCTTGGCATACTAGCTAAATTAGTTTAAATGCGACAATTGTGTTCTTATATTTATGAAAAAGTTTGAATTGTGCGATTGTGTTATCACTGTGCGTTCTCTTAAAAATGTATTTGAATGTGCAAGGTATATGTTATTATAAATATTTTTATTATTAATATTTATATATATGTATATATATATATATATATATATATATATATAAATTATATATATATATATATATATATATATATATATATATATATATATATATATATATATATATATAATATGTATAGCTGCATGAGTAATGTAAACAAAATAGTGATAATATTATCATTTTTTTGACATTTGTCTAGAGTGTACAACAAATGAATTAACGATAAGTTATACTTGTTTATTTATTAATCTTTATTAAATAGAAATATGTATGGATATTTTTTATTTAGTAGTTTTTCAACACTTGAACATTTTATGTGCCTTTTTAATAAGTTTATACATGATTCATTATAAAAAATTGATAGTTGTTTTTCAATGATTAAGAGATCATTCAGAACATATGTATAGTGATTTTAACGTTATGATGCATTAGAAAAATAATTTAATTGAATTTACAATAAATGTTGGTATTTTTAAATACGTACATATATATATATATATATATATATATATATATATATATATATATATATATATATATATAATTATTAAACGATACAGAAAAATAACAAATGTGAATATTAAGAATTACAAAAAAAAAATAGAATAGAATTAATATAAAAACAACTAAGAGTTATTCGATATAAAAGCAAGAGAAAATATTTGAAAATGAAAATAGATGAGTTATATTGCAAAATAGCCGGTAGTGACCAGAAAATTTTAATTGGGGCGGAGGAAATGTAAAAAGGAACAGAAAAAAATAATGGTTGTGTAGAATAAGATATTAGAAAATATACTGAACATTTCGGAAAAGAAATGCATTTTTTAAATTGAAAGAATTTGGAAGAGGCTTTTGTCTAACGATAAATCTCAAATGGATAATGGTATATGGTGTGTGTATGTATGTGTATATGTATGTATGTATGTATATGTATATATATATATATATATATATATATATATATATATATGTGTGTGTGTGTGTGTTATATGTTTCATATTGTAATAGATAAAAATAAAAATATGGTAAAAGTAACTCTTAATAATATTTATAGCAAAAACATATGATTACGTCAACCTTCAGAGCATTCCGCCTCCAGGAATTAACTTTAATTCCGCTGTAAACATATGAACAGAACAAGAATAATAAAATTAGCAATGTCATAATTTGACTGTATATATATATATATGTATATACATGCATATCAATGCACATGTAATAATTATGATAGTAAATATAAAAATAGGACAAATTATTTGTAATAATTGTTCAGGAATGACCAAACGCACTACGAAGTGCAAAAGAGTGCAGTTTTTAAACTTCTTTTCCCATACAAGTTAGTCATTTTCGAAAACAAACATTTCTAAATATAATTAAATACAAATTATGTGAAAAGAAAGTGTTTGTCTTAATAAAAAAATCGTATCTATAGATGCATACAAATTTTCTTATTTTGTTGAAAATGGAATAAAAGTAAAATTATATTTTTTGTCAGAATAGTTTCATAGAATTTAATATATATATATATATATATATATATATATATATATATATATATATATATATATATATATATATATAACGAGTAAAATGTAGTAGTTTTTAAATAAATTATTGTGCACGTGTATTTTATTAAACATGAATTTAAATTTTTTGAGGTAAATAAATAATATATACCAGTAAAATATCTAGTATTATTGATAGCCACTTTGAAGGAAGCTGATCATTTTATCTGATCGTTGAATATTGATTAACTAAAACTATTTTTAAAATATTCATCGTAGAAAAAAGTTTCGTATTTTAATGAGACATTAATGATGCGTATATTTCAAGTTGGAATTATTTGCTATCAGACCATGTGGAAAACGTGAGCATGCGAATCTTTTTAATATTACACAGATGTAGTTTTATTATTTCACCAGTGTTAGCAAGATCTTTGATAGGTTGGATATTGATTAGACTTTCAAAATTAAATTAAACTTTCAATTTATCTCCAAACAAATTATTAAGAAACTCCATCTGTTTATGTGTATGAAATAAACTTCTTCAATTTCTATTTAGCCTGTTATGATTGAATGCAACTAATCAAATCCGATATGCGAACAAAATGAAATTTTTTTTTTAATTACGATATTTAATTAAAGTATGTATTTTAAATTGTTAATCAACTTTTTATTCGAAATGTTATTGTATATCAGTGTCTTGAAACATTGATAAAATTGAAGAGTTCGAAATAGAGTAAAAGTTTTTTAAAACTTATCAATTTTTTTTATTGTACAGTTTAATATATATATATATGTTTGTATGTATGTAATTATTTTTATTTGCATATTTTTATATTTTATTTTATTTATTTTCAGTTTTGATTGAATGTTTATAAGAATAACAAAACTATATTATTTATGTTTTATGAGATTCTTTCTTATTTTTTGTTCGCGAAATCATGACAAATTCACAGGTAAGTTTTTTTTAAGATTTGCTTTTTTTATTTGGTTTTTCGGTATTTATAGTCAAATTAATATTAAAAAATCGAACAATATAAGTGTGTATATATATATATATATATATATATATATATATATATATATATATAATGATTTATTATAATTTAATTATCAATGAAATTACAAATGAGAACGTATTAATTTTAATAATGTCTTACTGGCATTCCACAGTATTATTTTTAAGTATTAATAACATGGTTTTCACTCCAATGTTAATTTCTAATTTATACAATTTTGTATTACCTAAAATATATGAATTTATTACGGTAGTTGATCTTTCATCTCTGATAATATATATCATATACTTTCACTTTAAAGTGTATAAATCATATGTTTAAAAATCGTCTATATCGTGATTTTTTCTTAATTATTTACTTTTCATACATGTTAAAAGAATTCGGTTTCGAAACAAAACTGCATTATTTTTAATTCATTAAATTGTATACGTTTCCTTAGAAAGTTGTGAATGTATTAATTTGATTTAATTATATACATATATTTTCGAATGGAGATTGATCGATCGGAAGAAAATGTTTTTAATTATGGAAAAATATTAATGCTTGTTCGATCCAAAAAATATTTCGATTAATTTGTATTTTTTCAAAAAAATAAAATAAAAAATATTTTAATTTGCTCATTTAACGTGGTCGTTCTTTCAAACAACCTGAATATCGTTTGATTTTGAATACCGATTGGATAAATGTGAACTATTTTGATACTGCCTATGTTAAAAACCCGTTAATTGATATTTTTTTTATTAAGAAAATTCAGAAATTCAGACGAATCTATATTTCTTTAGAAAATTATTGATTGCGAATTGTGATTAGAACATTTTTAGTTCTTAGAAATTCGTGACCTTTTCTTTTAAAATTTTATACATATTTGAAAATATCATCATATATTTATAATTAAATATCAAGGATTTCATTTTTCTGTATGAAACAAGTTTATTATTATAGAGACGCTATATCTCATTAATTACGAAAGTAGTTTTTGAATCCCTTGTGCCATAAAAAATAATTTTAATATTTATTTTGTAACTAAGATAAGTTCTTACTCGAAATTTACAGGTCAATACTGAAATAGATTTCATAAATAATACTTTTCTAGAATATTTATTCATGAGACTGGATATTTTATTATTAAAATTACTGAATCAGCTAATAAAATGTATAAATATCTTAAAATTCCAAAGGGATAATGTTTTGCTATTAGTTTTTTTTCGTAAATTATTTTGTTGTTAAAATATTTTTGTTATTAATAAAATATTTTTCAAATATGATTATTAATATTTCTTCATTTTCTCATATGCTGTAAATTAATTTTCACACCTGTATGTTATGCACATTTTATCAGTATTCTCGATTTTTAGTGATTTCATTGTTAAAGTTAACAATGTTTTCATTTCTTTGTCTCTTATTTCAGCTTTGGTTTCGAGGTGTTCGAAGTTCTAAATTTAGACATGTATATGGGGTACCAGCTAAAAGAGAAAAATGTTATGATAATATAAAAATAACAAAAAATGCACATGATTCGCATTTTTGTGCAGTCAATCCCAAATTTTTGGCTGTTGTCACAGAAGTGGCTGGTGGAGGTGCCTTTCTTGTAATTCCTTTAGATAATGTAAGTAGATCATGTGATTTTTTCTAAGGTATTATGTACATGATTATATAAATATACATTTTTTTTTTAGACAGGGAGAATTGACTTTAATGCTAGCCGTGTGACTGGTCATCGGGGTCCTGTGTTAGATATTAAATGGAATCCATTTAATGACAACATTATTGCATCTTGTTCTGATGATTGCACTGTATGTACTATTATTATTTTTTGAGTATGTTGCATACTACTTGAGTATTTGTTCCCAGTTATGGTTTAAATATTAACATTTATAACTTTTTTCGTAGATAAAATTGTGGCATATTCCTGATGGAGGTCTATCTACTCATTTACAAGAATGGATTATGGAATTGCAAGGACACAAACGGAGAGTAGCATATATAGAATGGCATCCAACTGCAGACAATATTTTATTCAGTGCTGGTTTTGATCATCTGGTATTATTCACATTTATATATATATATATATTGGTTGATTATGTTGCCGATATATTCTATGTATAATTTGTTTTTATTGACATAACTATGAGAAAAATTATTTTATTTTACATGTTAATCAAAAGTTAAATTATTTACAAATTATTATATTTTAGGTGATTGTTTGGGATGTTGGAAGAGGAGAAGTTTTGAATATAATTGATTCTCATCCTGATGTTATTTATAGTTTATCGATAAACCGTGATGGTAGTTTAATAGCAACAACATGTAAGGATAAAAAGTTACGTATCATTGAACCAAGGACCGGAATGATTGTTGCTGTAAGTTATGAATTTAGACTTTGTAATAACATTTTAATGATTTTTTTTCTTTTTAGGATGGTGCATGTCATCTTGGAATGAAAGCAAGTAAAGTAACATTCCTAGGAGACTCTAATCGTGTCTTAACTACTGGTTTTTCAAGACATTCTGATCGGCAATATGCTGTATGGAATCAACATGATCTCTCAAAACCTTTAATTATGGAAACTATTGATAGTTCATCAGGTGTTCTATTTCCATATTATGATTATGATACCAATATCATTTTTCTGGCAGGAAAAGGTGATGGAAATATTAGATATTATGAGTTTGTAAATGAAGCACCTTGGTTACATTTTTTAAGTCAATTCTTATCAGGAAATCCACAAGTAAGTGCAGTATAATGTTTAATATATAATTTATAACATTACAATTAAACAATTTATTAATTATTTTACAGCGAGGATTAGGATTTATGTCAAAACGTGGTTTGAATACATCTCAGTGTGAAATATTTAGATTTTATAAACTGCATACCATAAGAGGAATGTGTGAACCAATATCTATGGTAGTGCCTCGTAAAAGTGATCAGTTTCAAGAAGATCTCTATCCAGATACAGTTGCACCGCGACCTGCTTTAACAGCAGATGACTGGATTAGTGGTAGAAATGCACCCCCAGTTTTAATGTCCATGAAGACAGGTATATTTTTATTAGATATGATTTAAATTAAATCAGTTTAAATATTTTGCTGTATTATTTGATTTTATAAAAGTAATATTATTTTAGGTGTCAATATTACAACACATAAATTAAGAATTTTTAAATCTGCTCCAGTTTCTGGAAAGCCAGCAGAAAACAATAATCAAAAGAAATTTGCCTTCTTATCGTGTGAAACTGTACCAGATTATAGACCAAAAGATGCAACTTCCAGAACAATCACTGATAAAAATCAAAAAACAAGCACAAATCAAAGTACTAAATTTCATCAACTTCAACAAATGTTTGGAAATAGTATGAGTTCAAATTACAGTGAAAACAATCAAGATATTCCACTGTATAAGCAAATTGAAAATGAAAAATCTGATTTAGATGAGAGTGAGGTAAGCTAAAAAATCACCTAAGAATTAAGTTTAAATATCTATTTAAAAGAAATACATTCATGCTAAACGGTGTTTTTAATTTCAGTTGCGTAAAGCCTTCAATAGACAGAATGAAGAAATACGTGTCTTGAGAAAACAATTAGCAAACAGTGAACTTAGAGTCAGGGAGTTAGAAGAACAATTAAAGAAATCACAAGCTAAATAAATTTTCTATAATTATGAAACAATAATTTTTCACAAACTTAGCAATCAATTTGTTTTTATTTCTAATTACTGATTAGAATTCAAAAATGTATATGTTTACATACATATAAGAATTAATTTTCCATTCCTATATTAATATTTTTTTAAGTCATTATACATATATATATATATATATATATATATATATATATATATATATATATATATATATATATCAAAATTAATATTAGTTTTACATCACAAATAAAATAGTTTTTGAAGTTATTACACTTTTTTGTAAATATTACTAAGAAACATTCTGTATGTATGTACATCTTTTTGAAATGATTTCAAATATTTAGTTATATATATTTTTTTAAATAATTTAGAATAATATTATTTTTGATTCATATTATATAATTTAGAACTTTTGACAAGGTATGTTCATTTTATCAAATAAATTTTTGATGTATATTTTTATAAGTATGCATATCAAAAGATATTTATGATTTATTATTCAATGAATTCAAATGTTTATAAATTAATGTATTTACATGTATATTTTTTACAATAATTTTCCAACAATAAAAAACATTGACAAATTTTAAACTTAAGGTTTGTAGTTCACTTTTTTAAAAATTAGATTTAAATTATTTGTAATGCAAAGCGTATTTCATAATTTTACATATTGATAAATGCAAACCTGGTTTAATATTTTCTTTGATTGCTAAGATCATTTTCTTTTGTTAAGTTTTATAAAATAATTGACTGCTTAATTAACTGTGCAATGAAAATACAAATATATAAACATATACATGCAATGTTATAAGCAGCATTATATAGCTTTATTTCACAATTGCACTTTTGAATATATGAATGTATGGAATTTGTAAGAAAATATCTACATATATATATGTATATATATATATATATATATATATATATATATATATGTATATATATATATATATATATATATATATAGCAGTAACAAAATATAATATGAATGTATATGTTTATATTTAGTCCAACAATTAACATATAATTATGTAGTAATGAAAATTAGATAGTAATTAATTTGCCTTTTGATATATTCATTTACAAGAACAGTAATATAATAATATATAAATTTTATAAATTAAATTGTTATTGTTATAGTTTATAACAATACTATTTCTTATTTTTATAATATATTTTATTGCTTTTGTTTAGTGTATTGTTTATATTACTCAGTGAATATTATTTTCATTTAGATTTGTAGAAATGTTTGTAGATTAAAATTTTCAAAATTTTATCCCTTTGTCTATACAGGTGGACGTTTTATTTGAGGATATATATGTATGTATGTATATGTGTGAGAGAGAATGGAAATAAGTAAAATATACAGTCTGTACTATGTACAAAACTTTACAAAAGTATCAAAATTATATACAAATAGCTCACAAATGAAACTTGACATATTGCAATGAAAATGTCCAAACATAGATTATGGATTGATTGAAATATTTATCTCATTTTGATGAAAATAATTGGTATAAACCAATTATTTGAATTGCACTTCATAAAATTAGAAATAAATATATGTTCAGTATTTTAATGATTACAAATTGTTTAGTTTTTTTAAGGCTTTGCTTATGTGATACTTGTATATCATGCACACTATTAGTATGTAAAATTATTATAATTTGGATATATTATTAATGTATTTTTTATAGTGAGTATGTATTATTTATGTTGTGACTTAATAGTGTAGGTATTTGATTATTTCTACGTTATTTTTAATATCCTATTTATTCTCACATACAAATAAATTTAACTGTCAAAATATTTCAAATTTTCAGATATTTTATTTGTTTATATTGTAACAATCTGTAAAGAGAAAAGTAACAATTACTTTAAAAAATATGACGTCAGAAAATGTACTTGATTATAATGTAAATTATTATGAAAATAACTACAAACAGATAGTGTAATCTAATACCTAAGTGTAAAGTGTTATTTAATATATATCTGACATGAATTACTTAATTTCTTTTCGAACAGAGATTACAAAAAAAAAATTGAAAGGATTTTGCGTATTTAACAAGTTCTTGTATTGATATATCACTAGAAATAAACTAGAACATTTTCTATATTTTGAATAAAATATGAATATTTTTTTAGAATTGGAAAGATAAGTATCTTATTCATTAAAAATATTTCAATTAAAATTGAACGTTCCATTCGTTTGAAAATAGATTTCATATAATGTAATTAAGTAAATGATGAAAGGGCTTCTTTAATCTAAATTTAATAAAAGACAAAATGTATTAAAACTGCGATATAAATTTGCAATGTAATTAGTTATTAAAATTAATGCTATCAAAAAATATAAATTAAGCAGTAAAAATTTTATTTTTATATTATAGGCTTAGCAATAATGTTTGTATGTGACAATGCAGCTATCATATTAAAAAATATGTGTAATTTGCCTTTTGAAAAAGAATGATACATATTTTTCATGTTTATTAAATTTAATTTATGATTTATTATCTTAAAAAAAATTGGAAGGTTGTGACAGATTTTGTCATAAAATATTCGTTTTTTTTTAATATCTTTCACTTTAAAATTGTTTGTTTAAACCGATTTTACTTCTAGAATTATTATTATCTTTTATTGAAAACGTTTATTTAATGTTTGAACTGAAAAGAAATGTTATGTATGTATGTATATCAGCAAGTTAATTAAATTCCATTTATTTCGTTGTTTCTTTAAATATTAAGTATAATTACATGTATATTGTTACAAATTAAATGACTGAAAAATGTAACTATTGTTTCAAATTAGTTATGTAAGGATTAATGTTTATATGCAGAACTTTTAAAATTTGATTAATTTTTATTACATACAGTGTCAACAATGCTATATCAATGTAATAGATCTTTTATAAATGTATTAATAGAAAAGATCTTTGTTAACTCGGAATACATATTGTAAGAAATTACTATATTATTTTACAGATAACTATTTACTGCTTTTAATATGCCAGTTGGAACTATATATTTGCTATTTTTATACACATATTTGCAGTTATAATTACAATAAGCCTCAGTAATACAAACAATTATTAAGATTTATAATGGAAAAAAATGTAATTTGATAATAACATTTACGAATATTATATCGATATATTACCTATAGCGTCAAAAATGTTAAAAATCGAAATATTCTGTACAAGTCTATTATTAAAAGTAAATAAGTCAATAGTTCTCGTAATTGATATCTACATAGTAAGAAATAATGAAAATTATGTATGAAATAAATTTATGTTAATATTAGTGAGGTTTGATTGTTATATATCAAAAAAAAAAATAATAAAATAAAAAAAATATTCGAATTATTACTTTCGAATGATAGTAGAATTAAAATAATTCATATCAATGGAAAGAATGACTAGAATCTATGAAAGTATTTTTTTGTAAATTACGCCGATAATTTACGAATTTTTTTGAATTGTGATAAATGACAGAGTTGTTGCTTACAAACCACACTTGACCAAAGAACGCTAATAAATGTATGCTGAATTAATTTTTAAAATCATTGTTTTTTGTTTCTGTAATCTGTATATTTGGTAATAAAGTATTGTCTTTTGGCTGCAACTTACATGAGTTTGTTCATTTATGTTTATATGTAATTTTAATTCGTGTAACCCTCATATTCAAGGATCTATCAAATATTGCCACAAAAAACTTGTTTATTTAAAATTGTTTAAAATTTAACGATTATTTTTATATTTAGTAGTTAATACATTATTATAAATGTTAAATAATATTCAATGCTTATAAACAAATGATAGACAGCATTAACAATTAGTTGTTGATTATTGCTTATTACTAGACAAACATTAAATATTTAAAAAAACTTCGAAATTTTTTCTTAAATGCATATCTGCATGTTTCAAAATAGATTATTTTTTAATTAAATTACGATATTTTTAATTAGCTCAAGTGACAGCATATATAAATGAATGAACTACGTACGTTTCATTTCACAGCGAGCATAAAATTATAGAGGAAAGGGTACATTGAAAAAACATGCTCTGAAGATAACTGTTTCGAATTCATGGAAGATTAAATAAATTGATTTTTTGAATATAAATTAAAAAAATGTTCTATTTCAAATACATGAAAAAAAAATAAAAATTAATGTTTGTATAAACATACAAGTACATGGTAGATGTATATGATTTACTATTTATTATTTTACAAAAACCGTATTAATTTTTAATAATTTATTAAATGGAAAAAAAATTCAAGTTAAAAATAAGACCAGCTGTTTTCAAAAATTATCAAAGTATTTTTTTTTTGAACTGAATTTAATTATGTTCATTATCGATTTTTTGCTTATAATCAGCATATATATTAGTTTGAAGATTTTTTCACTGAAGAAATTTATTTTTATACAATCTTGTAGCAAAAATTGTATTCTAATTGCAAAGTTCACTCATATAATTATTTTTGAATGAAGATGACACACTAATACTGAAAAGTTCGGATGTATTTTAGGATTACTTAGAGGAAATAATGAAAACTGTTTCCATTATATGTTTTATAAAAATTAAATATATTTCGTACATAAAAACAACAATTAATATACATATATGTAATTCACAAAGATAATGCTAAAATATAAAAATATGTGTCAAAATATTATATAATGATAAAATTTCGGAAATCAAAAAGAAAATCCGTCATGTCTTATTTTAAGCGCCACCTTTTTTATTCTTATATTTTATCATTACTTTTCATGAAAATCTGACTTACAGTCAGTTCTTTATCGGACAGTTGTCTTGCACGCAGTGATGTTTTTAATAAATAGTAAACTTAGATATTGACTGAACATTTATTTTTAATTAATTTATGTATTAGATTGAATCATAAATGGTATTAATGATTTTTTTTTTGTTTTACTTTGTAATGAGTTTTATAGTTTGGTTACACAATGCATTTACCATAATTGTATTGATAATTCTTTCACAATAGCATATTTTAATCAATACATTTAATTGAAAAGTTGACACATGACTGCGTGCATTCTACTTTATTGTAATTTATGTTCATCAGCCCTTTTGACTCCTTTGAATATGATCTTTGACCCTGATATATTTATCAGCTTGTTTTTTTAACGAAAAGTCAAAGACTATAAAAACAACAATGGAATACAATTGTATACAGAGATAATACAGTGAACATACAAACCTATTTTCGATGGTTTAAAATATTTCGTAACGAAGATTTTAATTTAAATGTAAAGAAAAATTAAAATTTATTATTGAAAATAATCTACGGTTCACACACGCATGATAGGTTTGAAAATAAAATTAAAAGTTTTAACTTATCCGCCATATTAACTAGATCTAGTGTGTACAGATTGTCAAATGTTTTTTTTTTGCATAATAATTTGTCTGAGAAATATTTCAAAAACATATCTGCATTGTTATTTGTATCAAAACTCAAAAGTTTTTAACAAAAATATATCAAAAAAAAATGCAGATACGATGAAGAGAAGCGTTGAAAAATGAGAAAAATTATATATATATATATATATATATATATATATATATATATATATATATATATATATATAATAAATTTTGTATTGTCTTTCAATTATAATGACTTATATAAATTCTTTTGTTATTATTCGAATTATTTCAAAAGTATTCTTTATAAATAAATAAAAATGAAATCAATGAATGTATATAATTATTTTTTACTAATAATGTTCAATAAAGCTAAATGTTTTTTTTATATTAATTAATTATAAAATATATACATAAAAATGATTTATTATACTTTACGAATTATTTATCATAAAACAATTATTTTAAGAAACATTTGGAATGATTACTGGAAAGACAAGTATTAAAAGCATTCTTAAATTATTCAGATTTACATTATATTACTTTATTCTATTATTGCAAAGGGTTTTTTTTATTTATTGGTTACTTATATTAAACATTTATGATTAATCAAATATTCATATTAACCATTCAAATAATGAAAAATGAACCATAATATATTTAAAAGTATTTACTCTTTATAAATGTCTTTTATAATGAAAAAATGTATTGTACTTGATTACCTTATTCATAGAATCAGTTCTTACACGCACATCTTACACGTACGTTATTATTACCAATGTTAACAATTCCTAATATTTAAAATAAGAAAAGAAACCAAAAATATTGAAACTACATTCATAAAAAGTACTTTTATTATTGATGATTTTACTAAATTTCCACTATTACAACCGTCTCCTGTACATGTGTAAATACAGGAACGGTACTCAAGAATATCTCCTGGTTGTCTTACGTAGTTGCAATAATTTCCCAGATCTAAAGAAGAACAAGAACGTTTGGCCCCAATTCCACCTAAAAATTAATAAATGAAAATATATTATCATAAATAATTACGTATTCAAATTTCAAATTACATTTCTTGAAACACAAATAGCTACGAATACTTTCTAATTATTAGAATTTTCTTTATAAGTCAATTTTTCAAACAGTTTTGTCAACACTTACGTCCTATAATGTAAGAAAAGAACATAAATGCAATGTTAATCTACAATACCATATCATACAAAAAAGAAGTTATAGTTTTATTATTTTATTTAAAAAGAGTTATGTTGACAGATGGTGTTTGCCCTTGCATTAGAAATAATTTATTGACTGACGCTAACGTTCACCATGGAGCTTCTAAATGTTAAAATAATAATAGAGAAAAAATAATAAATTTTAAAAAGTAAATGAAGTCAATGTGTAGATAATATAGATGTTTATAAAATATTTTTTACTATAAAACGTACATTCGAAAATTTGCAAAATATAGATGAGTAATAAAAACACATCTTACAATTTTTATAACAATTACATTTTAAATATCTAATCTAGATAGATTTTCTATCTGTTATTTCGTTAGACATTATAAAATATTATCAGTAATGTTCTTCTTCATTGTTTATAATAATTTCTATGATATATATATATATATATATATATATATATATATATATATATATATATATTAAAATGCGAAATATAATACACAATTTAAAATATATATGAGCATATATTTTAATTTCATATACTTTCATTTATTAAATGACAAACAGTTTGAAAAACATGACTTAACAAGAAATATGTTGAAAAAACAAATAAGTATACAAAATAAAAATATATAATATGAAATAATATCGACTGTAAAAAAATAATTAAGATGATACGTTAATAGCTGCTCTTATAAAACTAATGTATGTGTTAGTAAAAATATATTCAAATCAATAAATATTAAGGTACTTCATAGATTACTGAAATAATTAAAAACAATAGTAAAGAATAGGAACAAAGAAAGAAAAGTGCATTAGTATATATTATATGAACTAAGAAAAAAAGACATGTGAAGTTGCAACAAAATCTGAAAAAAAAATAATTCCAGACACCAACAGATGTTAATAACAAACCAGCCAATCCCATAGACTTGATACAATAACGAGCTTCAAAAACGTGATCGCAGCTTTCAGGAACAAGTGCACCGCTGTGTATAAGCCCATCGGAACAGTAAATTGAAGAAGAAGATGTACACTGATAACATTTTAGTGTAATACCTAATGATAGAATTATGGAAATAATTACAGTACAATTAAAACTATCGTTCATACATTTTTACAAATAAAGTTTAACCGTCCGCACACTATTTTTTTCTGATTAAAATGGTTATTATTTAATTATTGTTCATTTTGATAGTGACTCATATACATTTTGACGCCAATGTCACGATCCTCAAAACATAAGCTATTCGATTTTGAGTATAAAACAATAAACAATTGTTTATTTTTAACAGATAGTTTGTAAATAGTATTTGAAGAGTGAACATTCATTTATAAAAGTAAATTTAATCACAGTGTCATAAATTATAAGTGTTTATAAGTTTTAAATTATCGATGAGCATAGATAGTTTTTGAAGTAATTGTCACTGTAAATATTTATTTAATACATATTACATATATATATATATATATATATATATATATATATATATATATAAAATATGAATTATGATATATGAATGCATGTTCGTGGTGCATAAATAATATTAAATTTATAAACAATATAAATAACTTATTAATTTATAAATTCAATTATTTTGTAATTTGCAATAAAAATGAACTCTTTAGTAATGAAAAAATAGAGAGAGGACATTTTTTTAGGAAACATGTTAAATTATTATTTATAA
This sequence comes from Acanthacorydalis orientalis, assembly GCA_034766995.1. Classification (NCBI taxonomy): domain Eukaryota; kingdom Metazoa; phylum Arthropoda; class Insecta; order Megaloptera; family Corydalidae; genus Acanthacorydalis; species Acanthacorydalis orientalis. The sequence continues at coordinate 28,558,747 of CM068321.1, read as the reverse complement.
TAATAATATGGTTAATTAATCGCAGAAGTTTGGAAAGGAATGCTGTGAATAAAATTAGTAAAAAGCCCACAGAAATGAAAGAGTTCGTTTGATGTACCCATAGTGAATTTATTAACGTATTAAAGATACCTTCAAATCTTCCAATATGTTTAATACAATATTTAGAACCATATATTGCTGTACATGGTTGAGGTTCCATATCGTAATCATCCAATACTTCATTACATTGAAATGGGTGTTCAGAATCACTTCCCAAACATTGATAACAATTGATTGCTAATGCTAGAACGACGTACATTATATATACCTAATTATTATGGTTTTAATGTAAATAAATATTTATTGGTTTCAGTATATATGTATTAAATACAGAACTGTATAAAATAAATTAAAAAATACTATTCTTTTCAAATTCTTATCTTGTTTTTAAGTATAAATAAAAAGCTAACAATGTTTTTTTCCAAATTGTTGAAAATAAATTTTTAGTTGTATAACGTATTTATTGTTCTGTACACATAATTTTATTACACGCACGTTATTATTATGTACACATAAGTGATTTAATATAAAACCTACTTATATTAAGTAAAAAATGTTCAGCACTGAATACACTTACAAGTTATTTTTTTTTTAAAAAAAAACAAATTATAGAAATCTTTACATGAGCGCTGTATTCGACTGCAATTTATTCAAGAATTATATATTTTATTTTTAAAAAAATATCAACTTTTTGCATACTGCGAATATAATTTTTAATTTAAATTACATGAAACATTAAATGCAATTTATTATTTAAATATAACCCTTTGGATTTGATTATTAATTAACAACTATACGTTGTTGTTACAATTAATAATAAAGTACATACAAAATAATCATTTTAAATGTAATGACATATCCTAAAGGTATTCAAATAAGTAAAATTATTATTAATAAAAACACACACACACACACACACATATATATATATATATATATATATATATATATATATATCAGTATTTTCTCGTACTTTTATACAAGGCGAGTACAATTTATAAAATATTTGAATAGAAAGCATATTCAAATGTAATTGCATTTCTAAAAATGTAAATGTGTTACTCAAAGCAACGTACCCTCGGCGTGTTACTCAAAGCAACATACACTCGGCGAGTTACTTAAATATCAAGTCTATAATATATTTATGATTTGAAAATAAATATTTGTGAATAAAACTTTATTGAATTTATATGCATATCGAATCAGTAGTTATCCATCTGTTCTCAATAAGTTGGATAAAAATGATCGTTTTATTTTATAAATTGATTCCATGACAAAACTTACTTTTTTGGAAAATAGAAGCAATGCTAGGATATTAGAATAACGCACGAAATTGCTTCTGAATAGATTTTGAAGTATTGATTCTTTAACTTAAATAAATGCAAAATTTTATAAGTAGATTCTAAAAACCTACCTTTTAAGAAATATGTACTTATGTTGAACGACTAACAATAATACAATTTTACTAATATATACATTATTTTTAAAACAAAATATGTTGAATTTTTTTACATAAAGTCAATAATTATGACTATTAGTAACAATCTTGTAAACTATATAAATAAATAAATTAACATTTTTTTCTAATAAATATAATTAAAATATTTTAGAAATTCTTTATAATCGATATATATATATATATGCCAAAACGTATTTTTTGTGATTAGTTTCTGTGATGAATGGTATGATTGAATTTTAATAAAAATGAAATACAATACAGTTGAACTTGATTTTAAAGAGTTTCACATTGACCTGCTTTAATTTGCACTTGATATGCTGTAAATATCATAAGAACAGGGGTTATCTTCTTTCGTCTCATTTCTCTACAGTCAGCACATTTAAGTAATTTCACCACTTATAACGAAAATGAAGGCGAGTTTTTTATACTTATTAAGAACTTAAATTGAAAGCGTTTGTATTTATAAATTTTCTAATATTTTTTTCATTTATATATATATATATATATATATATCCTAGAAGGCAAATTTAATATTATAAATTTAAATAATAATGAATAAAAATACATTTAATTAGATTTTTGTTATCAGTGAGTATTAATTAGCAATGACTTCTTACAAGAAAGAGCTTAAGAGTTCAAATTTTAAATGGAGTGTTATCAACTGACTATAAATAAACTGATATCTCTTGACGACAGAACATAATTAAGCAATAATTAAGCAATTAAAAAATTTCATTTCACGTAACTGTATGTATGTATGTATGTATATATATATATATATATATATATATGTGTATGTATATATATATTACAAAGTACTTTAAATGAACGTTCGCTCCATAAACATTCATTAAGTAACTTGCTTCAATGAATGTTTGTAGGAGGTTATTTGGTGTACATGTTCATCCTTTTAGAAGTGCATGGAAAGTCTTAATGAATATGCTGATTAGGGGCATGTAAATGAAGTGTTCTAATGAAACATTCCCGCCAATAGAATATACGTAAATTTGTTACACAATTCTATATTAAATCTAAAAATATTCTGTCAACCTTTTTAATTTTTAAATTTTAAATAAGAATATTTTGGGTCTATACATACAAACATATATATATATATATATATATATATATATATATATATATATATATATATATATATATTGCAAAATAATGTAAAAAAAATTAAAATAAAAAGAATCCTATGTTTGGAATTAAAGATCAACATAAATATAATATTAAGCATTGATGTGAAAACAAATTTATTATTATTTAACTCTAACAATGAACTAGTTTCCTGTATGATATTCCATGAATATAATATAAAATTTGTAACCTAATGAGAAATGTGTAATACGTTTAAAAATTCATTTAATTTCTGACTTTTTAATTGACAGAAATATCGTTTTGGAATTTTTCATAACGAAATAATCCGTATTTTAAAAAGGTATAACAGCCATTTTGTCGGTATTTACCTTATCGTTTTAATTTAAATAAAAGTACTAAAATTTCAATTTTACAGACAAATTACTGTTTCTCTTTACATACATATATATATATATATATATATATATATATATATATATATATATACATGTGGTTTTGTAAAATTTATGAAAAAAATAAATTACATGTTTATCAGTTTCAGACTTTTAAAATATTATTCACCCCTAATATATATTGAATGTAAAAATAACAACTACATTTAATTATTGTTTAATATAAACCTATTTTAGATTAAACAGATAACGAGTACTTTTTTTATTAAAGAAAGTACTAAAGCGATTTTTTGTATATTTAATTTGAATAAAAGCATTGTTAAACTGGTACCACATTAAAGTGCATCGTATTAAATTTTATACATATACGTTTACCAGACTACATACATGTACTTTTATCTAATTTATTTCTGAAAGTTATTTAAAACCTTAAGTTTTGTTACATTCTTACAGTACTGAAAATGACAAGTCAATAATAGTCAAACCGACTTATCATTTTCAGATTCAAATTTGTCATTGTCAAATTCAACTCAATAAAAATAATAAAAAAAGATAATTATAAAATGTTATATTTAAACAGAGTGAATGGGTTTAAAAATGTCGAATCTTAGACGATTGAATTACATGCCGATTCCATTTATTTTTGAAAAGTGGCATCTATATTTCATTACTATTTTTTATTTATATTCTAGAATAATTCTAGATAAAAAGTATTATTAAAAATATATTTTCTATTATGGGTATTTTTAGTGATGTAATGGTATAAAAAATTCACTGAATCAATGCAAAACATATTATTTCTTCAACAAAAACTTTTTTTGGAATGAATATTCAAAAAGATGTATAAAGATATAGCCTAATTAATACATATTTATTTTTTAACAATTAAATGTTATAAGCAGAAAAACTGAGCTCATAGTAAGTTTATTGAGAAAATTTTCATATTTCTCAATTATACATATATAGTTGAAAAGGAGAAGATACTTGTTTAAAAATATATATCATTTGATATTATAAAAGCAATGTTTTAAACAAAAAACCTTCATTATATATTCAAATCTGTCAATGTTTTGATAGAAAATATATAATGATATAGAAATTATATTCTTATTTATCCATTTTATTATTTTAAAATAAATAAAATACATATAGATTCACAATGAAAAGTGTTTATACTTGTTTCTTTTTAATGTCTTAGACGTTGTTGATTATTGCAATATTTCTCATTAACCTAACTTAATTTATAAAACAATGTAATGATAAATATCATTATCTTACCATTTTTAAAAATAGCAAAGAAAATCAATGCACTTATACATATATGTTCTGTTGTAGACACCATGATAAATGTTGAGAAAAAAATATTAAAAGTATTTTAAATAAAAACGATTTTCAGTGACACACCTATTAATAATTTTATTTCATCTGTTTAAACACACTGTGTAAAATGACGCGAGCAGGTTGTATACTTTCAGGTAAAACTATGAAGACTGATTCGGATAGCTGATGTTTTTACTTGTGTTGTAGTTTGCGAATGGCGCTTCTACGGCAACACCAATCAGAATGCATGGTTTAAAATACCACGTCTTTAAACAAAAAGTAGCTTGTATGCTTATTTATAAAAAAAATATATTATTTCAATAACATAAATAAATATATTTTAAAATATAGTAAAGAATAACTATAATTTATGTTATTTATGATGATTAATTAGAGGAATATATATATATATATATATATATATATATATATATATATATATATATATATATATATATATATATTAGGAAGCAAATAATATTTTGATACATCTTGTTTTTAGGAAATCAAGTTGATTTTCTTACCAGAAGTTTCGCTCATTTCTTTAATATTAGAAAAAACCTTTATAATAATTATCTTCTTTACAAAATATTGTCAGAGAAGCGGTTTTGACAATTTAGTATTTTTATTTTTCATTCTATTTACTGGTAATTTTAATATGTACAAAGTTCTAATCAACAAGCGTGGGCTTGATGTTCCTTGTTATAAATTTTTATTATATAATTGATAATAACACAAACATGCAATAAAACAAAGTTTTTATTAAAGTAAAATAAACCATATTATACATTAAAAACATATTTAATAGCAATGAAATAATACGAAACTGAATATTGAAATTAGAAATGGTAAATAAAAAAGAACACATTAAAACTGTTTTGATTGTTTTTAAAATGTTTTCAATCTTTTGTATGCAAAAAACCGATACTTACCCAATTATGTTAATTTACTGAGCAAGTAAACATACATTAAGATTCATTCAGTACTACAATATATATATATATATATATATATATATATATATTAATATATATATATATATATATATATATTAGGATTAAAATTAATATTTTCTTATTTTAAATGTAACAATTCTTATTTACATAATAAAGATAAGGTTAAAAAATAATTGTTGAATCGACCTATAATTCAACTGACGTGAACATTTACTATTCTTAACAAAATTGACCTAAAACAAAAGAAATAAAAACAAACTTTAGTGGAATTATTGTTTTTTTTAAAAAAATATAGTAAAAATTGTGTATATGCATTTATTATATTAATATAAAATATATTCTTAAAATTATACAAATATAATAACAATATGGACATTTTACATTTAATTCATTGATGCATTATTTAAATACATTTTCCTATAATTTACTGTGTATTTAAAATTTAGGATATTATTAAAGTGTGTTCTTTTCTGTATTTTTCTAATACTTTTCTATACTGCTTCAGTGTAGTTTTATAATTCGGAAAATTGTATTAATATTTTCCAAAACTAATATTCACATATATTTTCATTGTACACGTTCTGATTAGTAAATTTTAATATAAATATATTCATTATTTAAAAAACAATCTATTTTTACACGGTTTTAAATTGTTTATTTTTTTATATTATTCCAATTTCTTTTGTTATTTAGTAGATTTTATACAATGAATTAATATAACTTATTAATCCCAACATATCAATAATATATAAAACGAATTCAAAAAGGATTTTAATAACAGGGAAATCATAGAAACGTATTTTACCTAAGTATAATTTTGACGCATTTAATTAGAATCGAATTAAAATAAAATACTCTTTAATAATATACATAGCTTTGATTCATAACTCAATGTTCAAAAATACCTGCCGCTTTTTATAATAAACTATTTGCTTAATTAAGTACTTTATAATACATACAACATTTAAAATTAATTACTGAAAATATAAAATATATTCATTTTCGCTTTTTGATCTGTATTGGTACATAATAATCAAATGAAATTCAATACTGATTCATTAATACAACTACACAAAAAAATATTTTTTAACGACAAAATTTAGAGGAATATGTGAAATAAATTAAACAATGAAAACGAAACTTGACAATTTAAATAAGTATATAGATGTGTATATATAAAAAAATATGTATATTTTACAAGCAAAATAGTATCAACAATATTAAATGTATTTGGTGTATATAAACATAAGATAACTGCTAAGTATCTTGAAGTGAGTAATAGTTTGAAATAACGCTGCCTTTCTTGTTATTTTTTCAAAACATTTTTTTCGAAATACGAAAAATATTAGAGCAAATTTACCACGTTTTAATATTATTTTTATCACACAAACTAACATTTAAGAGTTTTATTTTGAATGTTATTTGAATTATTAGTACATTTAATGAGCAAAATATACATTTTGCAGCACAACTTTTGAAACAAAACTTATTCATTTTAGTAATAATTAGTGAATATTATTTAGCCCAAGCCATGGTCTTCAAAGAATCCCTGTGGTGTTTCCTCCTGAAAAAAGATAATATTTGTAGATAAGAGATGATAGAAAAATTCATTCATTTTACTATTTATTCTATGGTTTAAACAGGGACACATTTGATAAAGCCATTTTTTATTAAATAATGATTTATAAAAAATTATTTAAAACATGACATACCTTTTATTTAATAATTGTATCAGCAATATCCAATTGTCCCCATTAACACGAAAATGTTCACAGCCAAAAATAAAATAATATTAGTACTTTTAGTTTAATTGGGCGTTAAAAGAAAAATAACTTTTAAGAAATAATTTTTATTATTTAATACAATAGGGCAACAAAAGAATGTAAACACTCATACAATATGTAACTTCTTGATGATAGTTCTTAATGGAAAAGTTCACTGCATACTACTGAATTTTAAAATTATTGTTAAACTACTCTTTAGAAAGGTATTTTTGTTTACTCATATGATTATATTTACTTAAAGATTAACAGAATTCTGAACTTGTTTTTGTGTGACTTCTTAAAGTAAATATAAAAATCATATAAAGTTATTATCTTTGAAATTAAATCTATAGATACTCACTAATATACATGTATATGTATATACAATGTACAATTGAAGATATGTAATGTTATAAAATTAAAACTGTCTGAAAATGAATTATTAATTTGTGATTTACGGCTTAATACACATTAAGTTTTGACAGCCATTTTCCTGTATTATCATAAAATGTGTAAAAATACTTTTTGAATATAATAAAATGATAAAAAATTGTTTTTTCTTAATATTTTACACAAAAAAATATACTGTTTAAAAATATATAAGTTATATTTTATAACTGAAAATTTATTTGAAATTTACTTTACTTTTACACATATATAAATGTTTATATATGAAATTCCTAAACATTTAACCTTTAGATTAAAATTTGTTCTTAAAAAATATTCAAATATTAACTTGCAATATGTACTTTGTTAAGAACATTATGAAAAGTTTGATATTTAATTTAAGACAATTGTATATAAAAATGTACACAAAAGCATGTAAAAAAGGTATTTTTTGATATTCATTAGCACTATAAGATAATTTTACAAAGTTTATGTATTTTATTTATATTTAATTAAACAGTTTAAAAGGTACACAGAGGAAAAAAACGACGTTAAAAAATTATTCATGTATATATATATATATATGTATATATATATATGAACTGAATATTTATTTTTTCTTTTAAATCTTGTGTAAATGTATTAAGTACTGTGAAACTCTAATATTACTAAACTGAAGTGTGTATTTAGAGTTTTATGGCTTAAATTAGAAACAATTTCTTAGTTATGGTTTTTAATTTTATGAATGCTTGATATTAAGAAGAAATAGAGTAATTCACAAAACTGTTATTAATAAAGTAGCAATTAAATATATATTCACATTTTAAAAAAGCTCTAATATACATTGAAGTAATTTATATCAAATACTATTTTTACAGTTAATTACTACATTTTTGTAGATTATTAATATACATATACTGAGGCACCTGAAATATGGCACATTAATTGTGGGGAGATATAGAATATAAAGATTGGTTTAATACCTTATACATTTGATAGATTTTTAGAAAAAAAAAGTGTAAATAAAAAGTTTGATTGTCACCACTTCAGATTGTATGTCTAATAATATAAAAAGAGCATAAATCTACAACTAATATAATAAACTAATTACAACACAAAAACGACCTAAATAATATTCTACATGTAGTTAAAAAAATAGTGTGAAAAGTTATGTACTAGAAAAATAATATACATCTGTTTAAAACAGGTACTTTAAACTACAAATAGTTAATACATAAAGTATGGCACATATATGTAATATTTTAGTGATTGTTATCACTAAAAAAAATGAGTCTCTTATAATTTATTTTGTATTCAGTGGTTCTGTAAATATTGTATTTCAACAAAAATAAAATACTTTTTAAAAAACTGGATTTTCTAGTATAAAAAATAATTTTAATATTGGAAAATCCAGTTGATTCATGTATCTTTTACAAAAATCAAAATAGTGATTATGAACCAATGAATAACACAATTTTGTATTATAAACATTCAAGTGAAATTAAATGTATATTTATCCATATAAATAAATAATAATACATTGGGGTTAAATACACTTTACCAAGTAAATTTTTTTGAGTTAAAGGGAATACAATATCATTTCATAAGATTACAAAATTGTATAAAAAAATTGATGATGCAAAATATATTTTTAATAATCACACCATAACTACAATAATTTGCAATTGTCTTATTTTTTAAATCTAATAAAATGTACTTATTGTACTTAAAAATATAAAAGTAATTATTATATTTAAAATATATCAATAATATTTACACATTAACACCAATAATTAAAAAATAATACGGTTATACTATTAAGAGAATTTTTTTAATGGTATATAGAGTTTGTCTTAATTTGAAATGTGTACCTAACGTTAAAGAATACACATTTAAGTAAATATTAACTTATGTAAATTAAATAATTCTTTGAGACTCAATTCCACAGCATTTACATATGTATTTTTTTGTAGTTGCTGATGTGTCCATATCATACAGATGTTGCTGATGTAAACAGATCTACAGTAGGCCTATTTCCCGTAGTGCCCCCTCCACCGCTTCATCCTTCACAACAATGCAAATAAATCCACCAATCATTAAAAGAAGGTATTGTGAAAAAGTGCAAGGCTTAATAAAAATAATTATCAATGCATACATGTGTTAGTAAAAACAATTAAAAAAGTTGCTTCAAAATACAAAGCAAAACAGCAGCAAATTCTAATATTAGTGAAAATTCCTAAGTACCTATATATATTACAATGTAATATCCTACATACACACACACTCACATATATCCAAACATATATACAATATTTGTTTGTTTATATACATATATTTAATAACATTACTTATTTAATTCTTAAACCAATCTGATTATAACAAATCTACAGAGAAATACATAATACCATGCATGAAACAACTACAGTATTTAAGTATAAAACAGCTAATATGTTCATTAAAATAAAACACAAGGCTAACAAACACTATGTATTTATAAATATAAAAAGAAAATTATACAATAACATTTCGATTTCAACATATTAATGAAAATTTGTTATATACTATTTTGATATAGTCATATAAATTCTGTTTGTAAACATTTATATATAAATACGTATATAAATTTAGTACAAATAATTTAAATGGCTATAACAAAATAAGCTGCATATTATAATACTAAATAAACCTTTTGCGATTTTAATGTTGAAAAATAACTTTTTACTTAATAATAATAAAAATTGTTCTAATAAACAGGTATGAGTAAACATATCTCTAATATTTATATAGACAAAAATAAAAATATTAGGTTTTCATAAAATTCTAAAAGCAGCCTTTTAAAATAATATACAAAAATACTTTTGCAGATTTCATTTGTACTTAATCTGTTAAATCAAATTTACTAAAATTAAATTACAAGTGTAAATAGTAATTGTACATACATCAATGTATTTTATATATATATATATATATATATATATATATATATATATATATACAAAATGTACATACATATATACAAATACACTGTAAAAAGAAAAAATAAATTATATATAAACATTGATATGTAAATGTATAAAATTAGTATTCATTTTTTTCAAACATTATTTAAAAATGATACAAACATACTATCACTGGTTTTAAGAACAAAATTGTAAAGAATCTACATTTTACAATAGACTCATTATACTCATAAATTTATACAGCAAACATTCAATCATAGTTTGTTTTAATATTTATTTCACATTACCGCAAAAGGTTAATTATTTGATAGAATTCTGCTTATGAAACATGCATCAAAAACGATATTTCCTATTAAAATGGCAATTATTAATCACACAGTACTATTTTGATGATCAAATTAATTTTATGGTCAGTTCATTATACTTATTACTTAAAATATACATCTGTACTTTTTCATGATCATCACTTAATTATAAAAATACAATAAGGAACATAAATTTGATATTAAAACAAAAAATTAGTTACAAATCACAAATTTTAAAATAAAATAAAGATACACTGATTGAATACCAACAATCATTTTAAAAATTATGTGTACTAAAGTAAATAACATTTTTTCTATATTTCCAATACATTTTTCTGACTAGAGTTAACAAAAGTTGTTGATATAATATAAATATGTGAAATAGCACCCATGAAACATGATATCAGTATAATGTGTAACATTATCCCAAAGTATACCACTAACCTTTATTAAAAAATAATACCACTGACAAATGAAATATTTTAATAAATAAAATATGCTAGAGTAACATTGATGAAATGTGTTTATATATTATGCGCATGTATATGTATGATATATATATATATATATATATATATATATATATATATATATATATATATATATATCATACATATACACACATACACATACACACATAAACACACTTACATTGATTTATATATTCATACAATAAATCATATTATACTGAATATATATTTTATATAAAAAATGAATCAAATTTAAACTTTACCATTGAATTATTATTTTACTTCTATAAAAATTAGTAGAAAAAATGATTTACTGCATAGATTACATACCGAATAATTTATATATTTTTTTTAAAAATAATCTTAATAATTTGATATATTTGTAACTATATATTATAAAAAATATTATATTTAATGGCACACAACATTTCCTATTTCAGTAACACAACCTCTCCTAACTCAGTACAATACATACATTTAATAAATATCATAGTTACGAGGTTACTTAGAAAAATATTTCATATGATTTTCAAAAAACAGCAGTAATAAATTTATCTTACTGAAGTCAGGAACGCAGTAAATACAACACCTATGTTTAATTAATAAATTAAACATCAATTAACCGGATAAAATAAATAAATATTTGTATAAAATAAATGTTATATATATATATATATATATATATATATATATATATATATGTATATAATATTGATGACTGTAATTATATATATAATTTTAACCAATAAATAATATAATTTAACTTACTGACATTTTATAAAAATAAATACTATTTCTTTCCAAAGAAAAATGTTGATTATTAAATTGTGAAGCTGCCCAGGTAAATAAGAATTAAAGTATTCAAGGTCTTGTTATTTTTTCATGTATAGTTTTATATAAAAAATAATTATGTAATTCCATTTTAACATGCAAAAATAGATGTCATAAATGAATACATTAAAAGGGAATAATCAATATACATTTAGAACAAAATACTTTTAAGTAATTCTTCTTAAAATACGATTTTTTAAAACTTTGTCAAATACTTTGCAATCAAATTAATTAAAAGAAAAGCATTTTGATTTATTATGGATCAAAATTTTAATGGCTTATTATCAAAATTCTTGCCATTTATTAATCTACTTCCCATCATAATTGTTTTACTTAATTTACATTCAATAAAATGTTTTATTTAAAAAAATTAAAATAATAATGTTTAATATACTGGAATTAAGTAATTAATAAAATATTAAAATAATTTCATAACTAGAATAAAATATCTTCATAAAATATTAAACAGTTGTACAACAGTTCTTAGTTGTACAAAATATTGTTATTTATAGACTTATAATTGAAACTGAATTAATATTGTATTCTATTTTATATAAAAAAAATTCGAAGCAGTCTATAACATCTAGTACTTCTAATTTTTAATTAGTATTCAATTAATAAATTATACCCATATACCAATAAATGCATAAACAATGATCATGCTCATCAGTTTAAAATGCAATACCAATACCACCATTGCAATCAGATTAAATAAAAATTATACACTGATGTGTAAATCTTATCATACCAAATATTTTTGTACATTAATAGTTAAATTTAAAAATAAAAACTAAGTATACTTTAAAACAATTAAATAAATATTTATATTTTCATCATTCAATAATGAAATTAAAATTAGCACAACCTGGTTTGTTAACTAATCACTGGTAAATTTAATATAAAAACAATTCTATTTAGTATTTCAATACAACTTCTATTCTTTCTTCATTGCATAACATTATTGTTTACCATTATAAATGCCAATTGTTATTTAAATGAAGAAAATCATGAAAATATTTATAATGTCCAAATAAATGTGGATGTCTACATATACATTAAATAATAAATTTACAATAACAGATTCAATTTATTTATTAATGTATCCTTAAAAGGATAAAATTTTGCAAAACTTAAATGCAAGAACTTTCTTTTTTAATTACTTCTTGCCAATGTAATTAATCATTTTACTAGTTATAATAAATATATTCCAATCATTTAAAATTAAAAACAAAAATTAAAATTCCAAAAATATTTGGTATAGTATTATTCCCTAACTTTATAAAAAAATAGGTTCACATATCAACTACATTCACTTATAAATCAATAGCAGTATCTCCATTACTAACCTCTTGAAGTAAGTCTTGTGCAGCAATTGCCTTTAATACATTTTTTTTACTTGTTTCTTGTATTTCACCACCTACCATCAACTCATCTAGTATGAAATAAGCTTTTTCAAAATTAAATATAATGTCAAGTTCACATACCTAAAATACATATTGAAAAATTATATGAGAATAGTTCTAAAATCAAGGACATAACTTACACTTCCAAAATATTTGTCAAGTAATTCAACATAACGGTGAATAATTTCGAGAGTTAAAAGCTCGTTGTCGTTTTCATCGATAGCACAACAAAAATATAAACTTGCATATCTAAAAAAAATAATTATTTGATCCACAAAAGAATGAATGATGTACTGTATCTTTTACCTCTTATAAACAATTTTTAAATCTCTCCATTCTATAAAACTTGACATTTTCGGTTTTCGTGCCAGTATCATAGTTATAAGCTCACGAGTAATTTTCTTTTTCAATTTGTCAGGATGAGCTACATACCATTTTTGAAGCCGTAGTTTGCCTTGTCGGCTAAACAATAGCATAAATTGCATCTAAAAATTATAATTATATACATATGCATGTATAAATAGATATTATATGTTTACATATATTAAATATTTATTTACCATTTTGTAGATTTGTTTGAGACATAAATTTAGTTATAAAACTTAAAAACTTCACATTTGACACGACATCATTGGTAAAACCGATTGTTAGTTTTCAGAATAGCCAACTTGTTACTACCAAATGCTTATTGATACCAGAATACTCCAAAAGAAACTAATCATAATTATTAACACCATTTAACACCAAAAAAAAGGAGGATAAAATGATAAATTACATGCAGAATCGTTTTAATAAAAAATACTTTTTTATATTTCGAATTAATAAAATAAATAGTAGTCCATTTTAATATTTTTTTTGCTTAACATCAAAGGTGTTTGTTTGGTTGCAGATTCTACATTGTATTAATAACTTAAAAATTAAACAATACTATACTTAAATATAAATAAAATTATACCTATTCACTTAAACATGAGTAAAATAATTATCTAATAAAATTTTAATTACTTTTCACTAATGATCGAAATAAAGCTTTAAAGTTATTGTAACAGAAAATAGTATTTTAAAGATTATGATGTGAAAAAATCTGCTACTAGTAAATATATTACACAATTTGTTTTTAGTAATAGTTATATATATATATATATATTTCGTATTTTTTTTATTTTTATTTTTTAGCAAAAACGAAATACTTGTACAACGACTTTAAATAAAATAGTTGCATATAAATTTTACATATTTATTATGTTTGTATATAAGATATATATATATATATATATATATATATATATATATATATATATATATATATATATGCATTTATAATATATATTGGATGAATGGTTTCATTAATTCCAATATATGAAACATAATTTTTATAATTTTATGTAAAAAAATGAGAAATTCTGTAAGCAATATTCTGGGAACAATAATTTATAGATATATTTTCTTTTATTAAATAATTTATATATATATATATATATATATATATATATATATATATATATATATATATATCGATTTGTCATTGTTTACAATTACATTACGGGGATAAATCGTACTCATTCTATAAAAATATTAACTTAGTGTTTGCCAAAACCTGAAATACGATTACCACCCCATTTCAGAGTCACCACCATTGGACGCTATTGTTGTCTTTTATAAATTGCTCGTAATTGTATATATCTTTCTCATTTTACGTTGACTATTCAGACACCTTTGGAATTAAAACAACCCTCCTGATCACTACAGACACTCTTTCCATTATACAAATTTTACAGTCAGTACAGGTCATCAGTTTATCTTACCTTGTCTTTTAGACATTTAAAAGGTGTGTTTAAAAATACGGAAACAATTTATATAATTAAAAAAGCCAATTATTGTGTAAAAATATAATTAATTAATTTACGTGTAAACAATAATCATGTTCATAAAATGTGAGTGCTGCCAAAAAAAATTCCATAATATTAAAATTTTAACAAAAATGTACCCTAATTTAATAAGTATAATATAAATTTGTGTCAAACGCTACGAATTTAAATTTGTATTACCTGTATTAAATTAGTTCAAAGAAATACAAAATATAATAAGATTTCGAAATGATAGCCTTGAGTAAAATATATAATTTAATAAGCAACAAAAACATTAACAGTGTCGTTTTATACTTCCAATTCTGAAGACCTCCATACCTCTTCCAGATTCTGAAGAAAATATAGATACAAGGTAACAGCATGAGAATAATAAAATTAAAATTGAAGTTTATATATATATATATATATATATATATATCGACATTTTTATTTCAAATCTGAGAATTTTATACGTTCTCAAAATAGTAAATATTTTTTATAATGTTATTCTCAATATATTAAACAACACTAATACCAGCAAATAATATGAATGCTAAGTAGTAATTAATGGCATATATTAATAGAACTATACACTTATGGTTGAATAGCTATGTTTAATTACATTCAATTTTTTTTTGGTGTTTATATGTAGTTTAATATGTAGTTTATATATATATATATATATATATATATATATATATATACATATATACATATATATATATATATATATATATATATATATATATATATATATATAATATACACACACGTATGAAAATATACACATTGATCCATGTTATATTTTACCTTTAAGGTATGACTATCACCCTCAGTTTTTAAAACCCTCCCGATTTCCATGAATGGTCAACTATATAGAATGATATGAAGGGATTCTATCGAATTTTATACTAAAATCGTACTCGTTGAAATGAGATTTATTTAATTTACCTAAGTAAAAACTTCTCCAATATATATATATATATATATATATATATATATATATATATATAATATCGAATAAATTAATAAATTTAATTTATTCCATTTAATAACTAATGAGGACAAATGAAAAAGTACATAATTTTAAGTACATGTGATATTCCATATTAGTTAATTACATAAATAACATTAATATACTCTATAAATATTACTTCATAATATTATTGCTTTAAAATAACTGTTACTATATCTATAAATTACATATATGATATTTAACCAAATTATCACGAGCTCGAATCAAATATAACTAAATATTTTTTAATAAGGTAATTTTCTTGAATATTTGCTGAATTTAAATTCTGAACAATTTTTAAAAAACAAAATTATGAAAACAGTATGTATTGATATAGGAGAAACATTTAAATTAATTTTTATTTTCAGTAATAAAGGATACATTATTTTTATTAAAAAATATTCTTATTGAAGCTAGTAACTCAATATGCGTTTATATATTGTGTATATAAGTATTCACAATATTATATTTTTTTAAAGTTTTATCAATTTTATTTATATGCAATTCCTGTTACATATATAAAACCGTTTTTAGTGTTCAAGATGAAAGTACATATAACAACATCCCGACAAAATAAAAATAGTAACAAGTTTTCTACTTAAATAGAGAAGTTCTGTAGAAAAATGACTAGAGACGCCGATATACCGACAATATTCAATCCAGGTGGCACAGGAAGTCGTCGTGTTCGAGCACCTAGTGTCGTTGTCACAGGTGATGAAGCATTATGCTCTCATCTACCAGCCAATGGACCAAATCAAACATCAACACCGCAAATTCATCATACTGATTCAGGTAAACAATCAGCATGATCTTCGTTCAAACAAAGAAATGGATATAGATTTCATCTCGAATAAATTGTTTTCAATTTTCTGTATATTTAAAAAAAGTGTATTAAAATAATCACATTTTGGTGTCATTGTTGGAGGAAGAATTACTACACTAAAATATTGATGTATAATATAAAAAAAATTTAACTGTTTTATTTAATATACATGAGATTTGTATGTTCCGTACATAATTTTCAATTATTCAAAAATAGTAATGTTATTAAAAATACAATATATTACTTTTATAAAAAATTTACTAAATAGTTGTTTTTAATACAGTATATATATATATATATAAAATTTGAAAAAATGTAATATGTCCTAAATTGAAAGTGTATATTTAAACTTATATAAAGTAATACAAATAACAATAATTACAGTAATAATAGTAATTACATTGTTAAAAGAACAGTAACAAGCTTATCTGGAAATTATTGCCTATAAATAAATAGAAGGTCAATGCAATAGTTTTGTTTGAAAATCAATCAAGAATTTAAACGAATTTCAATATAATAAATTATGTTCCTATTAAAATAAATATATGCACTGAATACGTATATTAATAGTTTCCAACAATGTGATATCGAGAATAAACTAAATTCTAATCTCTTTTTCTACAAATTAAAATTAACGGAGTTAAAATGGTAAAATAAATATTTCAATAACTTTCGATAGTTAATATTTTACAGGAAATGACAAAAATATACATAAAACTTTTGAATCATATTTCTTTACATGAACTGAATATGAAGAATGATCTTATTTGTTACTACATTAATTTTTGAAATTTACATGTTATAGTCGATACAGCCACATTAACTTTTAAGCAATATTCGTTTTTATAATAACACTTTTAAGAAATTCTAACTCAGACAAATAATGTTGCAAATGACTATGCAAATGCATATCTAAACAGCATTTCTGTGCAACTCTTCATATTTTCATTTTTTTGAACAATTATCCAAAATTTAATGAGATTCATTAATTTGCAAAGAGCTACGGACTGCAAAATTGACTGACGAGCCAGTACTTGGTCCGTGAACCACATATTGAGAATTGTTGACATAATTAATATAGTAATAATGTTAATTTTAATGGACGACATTTTTTTGGAAACAAATAAAATACAAAACATGTTCTCAGTTACAAGCAGTCAACAAAGCCAACACGATGCGAATGAAATTCCACCCGTCCCGTCATCTGGATCAGATAGAAATAACACTGGCAGATTTCATAAGATAAAGAACTGTACGAGTTCATGTTGTTCGAAATCTGCTAGAAAGGTAACGATGAATTGTGTCATTTTTAAATTATGTTCTTAGTTAATAATTTCCCTACACAAATTATAATCTAATATATTGAATACTTAATAAATGTATCATTACCTTTTCATTTATAAAATCATTTTATTAATTTTTATATTATCATAAAGATATTACTATTTTACCATTCGGATTCGTAAAAATATATTCTTTATTTAACTGTAATACTTAACACTTTCAGCATTGACTTTCCAAAATATAAGTAATTAAAAACCCTTCCCCGTAGACTAATTGTAACTAATGGACACCATAATAAGGATTGGTACGAAAATACATCCTTATATTATTAAAACCAAAACAACTGTTAAATTAACAAAATGATATAAATGAAGTCAAAGTATATTATGAGATATAAAATGTTATTTTACTATTTAACTTGATTTAATACAATTTTTTATTAATCTATTTGTTTATAAATAATACTTCTCTCCATTTTCTTAATAAAAAATATTTTCTACGCATTAAGTATTTTTTTAATAACCAAATAATCGATTAAATTCAATTTTAATCTATCATGTATAGATTTTTAATATAATGTGTCAACATTTTTCTTTAAAATTATAAGTATTATTTTAATTAGTTTCAATTAAAAAAAAATGTTATTTCTTAAATATGAAAATAAAAATAATCCGTCACACTACAATATAGGTGTAAATTATGTCAGTGTTTACTGATGGTAGATCTGGAGCTTAGTATTAAACATTTCCAAATTTGATATTTATTATATTTTAATTCAAAAATGATTTTCTTCATAATTGATTCATTTTCTACTCAGTTTATTAGATAAACCTTTACAGAACGAGACCACTTTCTATTTTCCATAATATATTCATCTTTGATTAACACGATATCTATTTTTCATTTTTTAAATTATTTAAATACATATGCAAAGTACATCTGATTCATTGAAAGAAAACAAACACAATCAATCATATGTTACGCACTACAAAAATTAATGAAGAGCAATTTAAAAATGTTAATGTAATTTTTTACTGTTTAATTCTTTAAATGAATATGCATGTACAATATGTGCCAAAAAAAACTTTAATGTGTTTCTTGCATGATTAAAATTATAATAATTACATGTCATACCTGCATTTGCGGTATTAATACTTACAAGGTTAACGTAACAGTACTGCGAAATCAAGATATACTCAGATTTGCCATTTAATTAACAAGAATGAATATACAAAAATGTTACGGGTTGAAACACCATTTTTAATATACCGTATTTGTAATATTTTAAATGACATATTTTGTAGAAGTTATGAAATATATATATATATATATATATATATATATATATATATATATATATATATATATATAAAGAAAGAAAGAAAGAAAAAAAGAATACATTTGAAAACCATTGTTTTATTCATAGGTAAAAAAGCTAAATAGGTATTTATATTTCTCCAATATATTTCATTTCATCTATATTTTTGTCCAATGTCTAATTACATATATTAATTTAACTTTACTATTATTTCTATTTGTAATTTTAAAATATTCATTGTTGCTCTTACATAAACACACACACACACACACACATATATATATATATATATATATGTATATATATATATATATATATATATATATATACACACTGTATTTTATTTATCTTTTCTGGCTTAATTTGTACATTTTTTAAATTATTATTTAATGCATTTCATACATTGCTCTATGAATGTTTTCTCTGAAAAAAATTAAATATGAATTACAAATCTGTAGATATATTTTGGTGTTTGCGTGACGGTATGCGTGACAGCATCATGGGTTGGAGCTACACACTGCATAAAATATCTTTATTTACGGCGCCCAGCGTTTGTACACGGTTACACCCATCGAACATCAATTGGTGCAAATTTAAGTGCAGTAGTTGCTGTTGTTTCGACTACATCCTTACGTCCCTCTTATGTAAGTCGAAAAATTACATAGTCGTTCTTAAGCTTGTCTGCATCCCCTACAATTTTGATTTTCAAATGATACAAGAACTATGACATTTCTAGTACTTCCAGAAATAGCAAAGAAGTAGTCAATTATTAATATCTTGTACCAGTAGCTAAAATTTACTGCACGAATATAATTATATATATATATATATATATATATATATATATATATATATATATATATATATATATTCAAATATTATTAAAGGGTGTTTATTTTCTAGATACCCATATACAACGCTCCATTTTTCACAACATGGTTTTGTACGAATTGGACGTTTTTATTTTTTCCCCTTTACTTTTTATGTCGATTAATAACAAATAGGTGCCGAACTCCGGGAGATATATTGACTGAAAGTATCAGAAACTTTCGAGACAGAGGTTTCACAATAGGTAAATTATAAAAATTTATAAATATACTTATATTCAAATATGAAAAAAATATTATCATTTTAGGGCGATTTTTAACAAGATGTATTTTATTCTGTTTGTTATGGGTTGCAACAAACTATATGTACATTCATTCATTAAGAATTCTGTTGGCGACAGAAGTAATGGCTCTTTTTGCAACAAATGTGGCTTGTGTTTATCTTCTATCATGGGTAATACTCCACGAACAGTTTGTTGGTGTACGGGTATGTTATTAATTGTAGTCACATTTTTTGTTAACAATTTATGTTTCTATATACATGCATATGCTTTGAAAATGATGGCGTCGCCAACATGATGAGCATATACGGCAATAAAAAATAATTAATAATAATTTATAGAACATTTTTGACCACAAGAAAATGTTGTGGATTGTAGTATCAAAGAAGAATTCATTTGTAATAGAGAAATATATTTGGAAAGTATGTTATTACTATGAATATACATACTTGAAATATATATTATTTGTGTTTTATTATAATAATGATTTATGAAGAATGACATACAATGCATAACCATTAAGTTTTTGTATTTTATTATATTTAAGCAACGTATTTAGATATATTATTAAATATTATATAAAATAGATATAGTATATATATATATATATATATATATATATATATATATATATATATATATGTATATGTATATACATATTACTTCTATACTAATATATTTGAGATTAGCTAAATATTTTTGCAAATTGTTGCATTTTCACTTTTACTAAAATATTCTTTTCAAACAATTCGCTACAATTTGAAAATAGCATGTTCTATACTATTTAAATATATATTTGATATATTGTTTACAATTTTTAATTACAGATTGTAGCAGTAATCCTGTGTGACACAGGTATTGCATTATTAGCATACATGGATGGAATTTCTGGTAGTCCAACACTTGGAGGCGTAGTTTTAGCTGCATCAGCCGCAGCAGGATCGGCAGTATACAAGGTTTTTATAATATAAGTTATACATAGTTGCGCTTATAATATAAATATATTTAACATTTGGCTGAAAAATAGCATTTAATAATATTTATCAAAATAATGGTTTCCTGAAAACTATAAATAATTTTACATTATTTTCGCATTAAAAACAAATATTTAACATATCATTCAATGAAAATTGTATAAAGATTTTGTCACCTTAATGATTAGTAAATGAATTAGAAACACTTGTGGTAAGTAAATTCAACATAATGTGTTTCTTACAAAAGTTTTGCAAAAATTGCATCTTTTTAAAAATAATAAACTTATAGTATTTTTTTTATTTTTAACAGGTTCTTTTCAAAAAAGTAATTGGTGAAGCAACTTATGGACAAGTAGCGCTGTTTTTCTCTTTAATCGGATTGTTAAATGCGTTGTTGCTATGGCCACTTAGTTTGGGGCTTTATTTCACAGGTTTGGAAACATTACAGTGGGAGCGTCTTCCTTGGCCTGCACTACTTGCTGCTAGTGGATTATCATTAAGTAAGTTAAAATATGACAAATCTTATGATAAATATTTTTTGGTATATTTTCATTTTTGATGGTGTATATATATATTTCAACAAGTAATTTTAAAAAGTAATAAAATAGAAACTAACAACGATGTTTTTATCAAAACGAAAATATATTTTCGTATAAAAGCAAAAATTATTTTTTTTTTACTTTTCAGTTGCTAATTTACTAGGAAATTTTGGAGTAGCTGTGACATACGATCTATTTATAACTCTTGGACTTATTACTTCTGTTCCAGTATCTGCTGGTGTGTATTTTTTTCTATTACATATATATACAGAATGCAGATTAAAAATTAAACAATACTTTTCTTTTTACAGCCTTGGATGTAGTACTATACGGCACACAATTTGCCGGAATGAAACTAGCTGGCATGATTTTGATTGCTGTCGGCTTCTTCCTCGTCATGTTTCCGGATAATTGGCCAGATTATATCACTCGCCTGCTCAGGTGGGCCATCCGACCATGTCTCCGACCAAACAAATACCATTACCAAACACACCATCCCCTACAGTATCCTTTATTACATAATCAACCGATACACCATTCACAACACCACTCTTCAGCATCATCTTCATCTGGTATGTCACATACACACAAACAACATTGACATTTTTCCAACTAAATTAATAACTGAATAGTTGCACAATCTATTAGGGATGCATTTATTTTTATTTAGACTTTTCAACTAATCATATATATATATATATATATATATATATATATATATATATATATATATATATTAAAATTTGAAAAATATATAAACATTTTATACACGAATCAACATATATAGTAGTGAATTTCGGTAAAACAACTTTCTTCTTACTTTCATTATTTGAAAGAAACGTTATCTAAATGAATTAACATTCTTATTAATTATAGAAAAATGAAAAATAATAACAAAATAGTAGTGTATTTTCTAAATATCACAAATATACATATAATTTGTTACTATTAAATAAAGATCTCTTATTATTGATGTTGTTGATAGAGAATATTTTTATTGAAAAACAAAATACAAACATACAATTAAATACTTAATTAATAAAAAAAATAATAATTAATAGATCAGAGGCCTGGAAACGATTGAGAGTAGTTACCAAGAACGATTGTAGCTTGTTATGTCCATTCCCGACCGTTTCCACACATTTAATGCTAGTTACCTGAACCTAAAAGTGAATCTGACCCGCCGCACTGTTTAGAAACAATGTTTTAATATAATTATAAAAATATTATATACATACATATATATATATATATATATATATATATATTATATATATATATATATATTATATTTATATTATATATATATATATATATATATATATATATATATGGACAATTAAAAATTATTCTCACAAGTTGTGTAAAAACAATCAATTTTTTAAAAACATTGTTAAAATATTTATAAAAATCGTCTCCAGAATTTATAGAATAAACTCTATGATCTGATCTAATGACTATACATTCATTATTTCATCTGAAAATATAGTTTATCTACATATTTATCAATTTTCTATAAATTTATAATGTTTAAAGTATATGATTTACACTTTTTTAACTTGATTACAATTTTTCTACATTTCATACGACTTAAATACTTACTATTTTTTTATACATATATAATATATACATAAATACCTTTTACATAGTGCTACAGTAGCAATAGAGCAAAAAATGTTGTATATTAGAAAAATATTTATTGTATGATTAGAAGTAAATAAAACATGATTAAATCAGATTAAATGTTTTACTCTGAAATTCACTATAACAACAAAATATTTTATGTAAAAATACAAAGTATTATTAGAACAAAATTATCTTTTTCTTTACTTCTGGCGCGTTTATTGTTTTTTCATTTTTGTATTAATTTATTTGAATAACATTTAGTGTATAGCATTTACATAAAAAGTGTGTAATTTATATAATTATATTTCAAACAATTGTGAAAAGTCAATGATTTTTTTATTAATTATATTTTACAATTGTATTAAATCATTAATAATTAATTTGATTTATAATTTTTAAATTTACATATCATATCAATCATACATTTTATGTTATTTTTACAATCACTATAAAAAATCACATTGTGATAATCATAAACACAATACCTTTTTTAATAGATAAATCAGTTATCAAATGTAAAAAAGTTTAAACATTTATAAAAAATAGTGCAATATGTGTGTTTTTTAAAATTAGAATTAACATTATTTACATTTTTGAGAAAAATGCACATTTTTTCAATATATCATAATGATGTATTTAATTTCTTTCTATAATTAAATATTTTAGTTCAGAGCACCTCACTAAATTTAACACTAAACAATTACAAAATCCTCAAAATCCCCTAAATCATTTCCTTGTTATTCATGTTTTTTATGTGTATCGAAATAGTAAAATGCACAAAGTATGAAATGCACATCATTTTGTTATAATCTGTGTATTCAAACTAAACATATTTATATAATGAATGTCGTAAAAATTAAAAATATTGTTCATAGAATAGTTGATATGAATTGTTAATTTTGACATAAAGTTGTTATTAAAAATGTACAAAATTATATAAATGTGCGTTTTATTAATTTCAAACTTTGGATGCCTAGTCGGATGTACTAGATAAGGATTGAATTATTTGTAAATTTTATTGATTAGCAGTAAATTTATTATTAATACAGTAAGATTATAGAAAATTTCATATAGTTTAGGTTCCAATTTTATTAAATATTTAACTACTTAAAAAAATATCTGCTAATAATACCTTCACTTTTAGTTCAAACTGTTTTGCACTATCTAGTACATTCTTCAAGTGTAACCATCCATTACAGTGATTTAAATAATTTAAGATACAACAAAAATTTTATATCTGCATGATATAAACGTTTTATTTTATATACAATAATTATATACATATAAAAATATAACATATAAGCACACAAATGTACACAAATAAAACAAACACAAATTACATACATACATGAACTATACATACATATATACAAAATCACATTTATATTTAAGTGTACATATAAAATATATTTCATAATTAAATATATTTATTATGTACATACTAAAATAAATCACAATACATTCAAGAAATTGTTATCGAACACATGAATTCATATTTCCAGAAAAACAGGACAAGTCATCTGTGGGAAGGTGTGTTACAATTGACAAATACCTATATGCCTGATAAATATAAGCACTCTGTCGTTTCATATCTGCAATATTTCATATTATAGATATAGAACATCGTTAGCTTGGAGTATAATATAAATGAGTGCATTTTACAGACATATATCAATTTAAAATATTTTGTCATTCAAAAAAAACACAGGTTGTTTGAATGCCAAAATTATTTTAATTACATGACATTTACAAGGTTTTCAAAAACAATCACTTAAAATAAGAATAATAAATTATTAAAGTATTTTAATTATTATTTACAGTCTAATATTACAATCAAATGTAAAAAGAACTTTTAATTTTCACTTTACTACTTACAAACTAATTCTTCTTTTTTTTATAATTAATATTAATTTACTAAACCATTATTTGCACAATGTTTTAGCAGGTAAGGTTTCTAACAATATACTTTTTCAAATTATAGTAGCATCTGAAACTAATTTTTTTTATAAAATTAGTGCCAAAGTCGTACAGAAAGACATATGTGATATTTTTAATAAAACATTGAGTCAAAACCAATTTTATATTACAAATGAAAAAAAAATCAAAAAAAAAAAACAAATTTATATTATAAATATATACATTTAAATTAACTATCCAAAACTATTTATGCTTTTTGAATTGAAAAATTGAGTATAAATAAAAATAAATTTGATAATATTTGGAAAAGATTAAAAATATTCATTCAATAAACAGATTTATCTGTAAGCATGAATTTAGAAAATGAATTATAATGTTGTTTAACTCATTATAGGTATATAATGTAGACATATGAGAATTCTCATATGCTTTCAATTAAATATTAAGACTTACTAAATATAAGCTTTAATTTAATAGCTATAACGACAATTAACACAAAAAATATATATCAATATCTATAAAATATATATTGGTGATTTAAAATCATCAAAAAAGGAAATAATTACAATATTTTTATCAACATTCATCAACGTTAATCGACATTATAAATAAATTAAATTTAAATATATTTTGATGACAGTGATTTATTACATGGTGTTTAATTATCAATGTAAGTAATTTATATTATTCTATAAACACTAAAGTACATTTCAAGTATTATTTATTTTTAAATTCTTCTTGCATTTTCTTTTAGTTTTTTATAGTATCATCTCAATAGAGTAGTAATTGCTTTTTAGTGCATCAGTTATATTCTGATTTGTGTAAACATATTCAAAAAACAATTTAAGATCCTTTATAAATAATATTTTTCGTTTAAAATCAACTATCTTAGCAACTAGTAATAACTTTTTAATAAGTAATTACTCATGTTGTTATTACGTTTCAAAATTCAAGAAATTCAAGTACTTTATGTTCCAAGCTGACGATGATACAGTGCTTGTTGAAATATATATATATTCTTTACCAGTTTGAAAAATGTAAAAAATAAGCACAAATTTAATGCACACATTATTTTAACTAATGTATAATTGTACATAAACAGATAATATTTGTATTATAAACATATATATATATATATATATATATATATATATATATATATTTATAATTTTTCATTCATAAAATGACTGATGTGTAAAATATACATCCATTTTTATAAGTACATGTGTACATAGAAAATAGTTTTCATATCAAATGCTTAAAATAATTCTCTTTAATGAAGTCAGATATGTCAATCATTTAAACTATTAACACTTTTTTATGAAACATATTGAACTTTAAGAAATTCACAATTATTTGTATAATTTATCATTAAAACTATTACATATCTGCCTTTATGCAATACTATGTATACATGTTTGTAATAGTTATAAATTTATTTTTTGTTGCTTATCATAATTGTTTAGCAATTTTGTTTTTTATTTACTGTGCTCAGATATCCATCATCAAATGTTGATATTTTTTATGTAATATTTAAGAAAAGTTAACAAGAACGGAGACATTCGAGGTGTCGATTCATTTTCAAGCGTATTTGTATATACATTCTTGACAAATTTTACTTTTTATTTGACCAATACAATAAATAATGTATAAGCAAATTACATCTTGGTACTTAAATAGGTATGAACATTTAATAATTCTTTTGATTTTTGACACTATATATGTAAGATGAAGATTTAATTTTAAAAACAGTTTTTTTGTTTGAAAAATAACTAAAAAGAATTAAAATTCTTAAGATGGAAAACTGAGTTAATCGCCACAGAATTTAATAATTACATTTAATAAACATATTGGTAGACTTGATTTTAGTAGAAGTTGCTTGTAATTAATGTTTTCTAACTCAATTCTTAATTATAAATGTAAAATTATTTTTCTTTTGATTTTTTAAAAGTTATTCGAATATACTACCTTTTACTACTTTGTATTAAAAACAAAAATGATTTCATCTACCAATTTTGAAAAAAAAAACACTAATACACACTTAAGATTTTAAGAAATTACATTTTTTACAAAATTCATTTTGCTTAAGATATATTACTAATTTTTAAAACAAATTCGTGTAAAACACGTATCAAGTAATTTCTTAAAACCTTTTAATGCATGAATGCTGCAAAAATATTAATACTTTTTTATTAAAAGTATTAAAATAACTGTTTTCTATTTTTTGTTTTCAATATTCTTATTTTAATTGAATGCATATATTTATTTCATACGTTAATATCACTGTTTTAATTTTCCTTTTATTAAATATATTGTTCTTTTATATATTTTTATAAGCTTTAACATCACTTGGATATTTTCTGTTGTTCCAGAAATATAATCATGCTGAGCCACAGTGCGAGGTAAGATTACTGACATCTAAATATTTATATTATTTTTAAAATAACATATTTCACAAACATAAAAAAAAACCTTTGAAAAATAAATTCATATGATTTAATATTCTATTTTCTAAATATTTGTATTCACTATTACATAAACATGCACTAAATACATGTTCTTTTATATATGTATATTTTTTTAATAGTTCATTAATTAAATTGCTTTATCGCCTACTATATATAATTTAGCTGGCTACACAAGAACTACTTTTTTAATGTGTATCTGTCATTAATAATTCAAACAAATAAAAGAGTACAATAAAAATAATTTAGAAACAAATACAAACGTGTCTAAATGTTTACAAAATATGTTTATATATATATAAAATACCTGTAAAAAATTATGTGTAATTATATTACTAAAAACAAATGGAATATATTAATTCTTCATTATTTATTTAAATTACAGATGGAGCAGGCGACACCGGCATGGGGTGGGTGGGGCTCCAGGGGGGCGACGAGATATCATTGATTACCGTACAGGTTATATTCGGTCACACTTACGTTCTCCTTCTGGTCGTGTAAGGTGACCAGACATTTGTGACTATGATACTTCCATGCAATCAACAATATACATATAAAACGTATATATATATATATATATATATATATATATATATATATATATATATATATATATATATATATAAACAATTAATATCAAGTATTGAAATGCCAAACAACCGTAGTTTAAAGCTAAAAGGATTTATTTTTTACATTACACTAAAGATTTAACAAGACATATCTTTGAGATACAGAATACATTTAAAATTACATTACATTTTACAGTATTATTTGTATCTAACAAAATTTATAATGAAACTTTGAAGATACAGTAACATTTTACTATTAAATACTATACATATTACTTAAGAAATGGAGAGATAATTAAAACGTATTTATTAATTTAAATGTTTAACAATGGTTCCTTATGTAACTACTTTTTTAAACTAATACCAAGAAATAAAAAATGAGCAGAATTAATATAACTTAATTTAAAGTATAATTATTTACTGCAATATGGAGAAATAACTAACAGACTAAATTTAATTATAATTATTACAAAGCTAACAAAAATAATTATAAATTACATTTAAAATTAAACTTTACATTTTTGATACAATTTCATACTTTCATACAATTTTAATGAAAGTACAAAACAATAATAATTTTATTATTTTTTTTTTATTAATCTAAAACAAATTAAGAATTAATATCAATATTTTCTTCCAAAAACTACAATATAAAGTATAATAAAATGAAAATTATTTTGAGTAAATTAATTTGTTCAATCTATTCTTCACATAAATAATTAAAATTATACCATGAGTGTTCTCCTATTTCCTAAAATATTGTACATAAATAGCTTCTAGAAATACACCTTAAGTCTCATGATCAAAAAAAAACAAGTGTGATAAAATATCTTCCATTACTTTTGATCGCAAATTAATGTTCAATAAATTAAAGCACTTAGTTTATTATTAATGGACTTCATGTAAAAATGTAAATACATTTGTTTATAAAAATGTTATGTAAAATCAGTACATTGTAGATTATAGATATACATTTTACACCAATGGAATTAAATTTATATGTACATCTGAATATTTCATATATACACACAGATAGATTTATATATATATATATATATATATATATATATGTATATGTATATATATATATATATATATATATATATATATCTATTTAAAAATTCAAATTGAAAGAAACACAAACAATCTATACATAAAAATACAATCTGAAATAAAAAAATGTATAATAAATTCTACTTTTTTTTACATAGTTGAAAATTGACGTTACAATCAATGCCAGACATATATAAATATACAACAAATTAATGTAAAATAATTGACTAATTATATCAAAATCAGATTTTAAATAATTACAACTTATAAAATATCAATCAATATTTGTAGATTAAAAATATATTGCATGCAAATATACATACCAATACTTCGACATTCGAACATCTTGAAAATTATTGAATATTGAATAGAATGAAAACTAAACACTGGTTAACCACTTTATAAAAAATAAGCGCCAACATTACTACACTTTTCATTAAAATAAAAACTTTGATACATTTAGATAAAAAAATCTTGTCATGTTGAAGTTTGTTTCATTTTTTTCTAACAAAATTTACCACAGTTAATGAATTATTTTATATTATATATCGAAATTTGAATTACTTTAATTCAATTTAATATCGATAAAATATACTCGTTACACAGCCATTTTAAAAATAAGTTTGTATATATGTTATATACATCGTTTAGAAAAAAATATTCAAAATGAATTTGAATAATGTTCTAATGTTAAAAAAATAATTGTATTATCAAATACCAAATTAGTAATTCAATTGTGGTTTTTAAAAACACAAACATTTATTGAACACACATTTTATCACAAATAATTACAAACGTTTAAAAACATAAAAATACTTAAATTTATCGAAAAGTTGAAAGTTTGTTCTATATGAATGATTAAAATGAATAAATATTAAAGTGTTGCAGCATTACAGGAATTAAAAATAACTTGAAACTATTTGTCACATTAAAGTGGCTATTACATAAAATAAATAATTTATTCGTAAACGAATAATTTCGCCCCGTCTAAATGATAGTGTTAAAGGCAACTGAATTTAAATTTGTTTAATAGTAAACTTTTCACACCGTTTCTAAAAATTAACTGTTCGTCTCAGCAGCAACATGACTACTAATATCATATTAGTAAAAGAATAGTACACTACACACTAGCACTCGTACAACTGACGAATTCCTTAAACGTCGCTGTCTGTAACAGTTGCTTAACTGACACTTCAACAATTCAAACCATTCAAACGCATGAAGATACGAGTGGTACCAAACTTTTACTAATCTTTTTTACATCATTTTTAACTTCTGTTTTTAACAAAGACACTAATTAATAGCTGAATTACTGAAAACCAGTATTTATCTAATTACTAAATGTGATAAACAGAAACATGATTTCTTCACATCCATATTTTTAATATATCAGTATTTAAGTATCTCTTGTGTCAATACTTCAGTTATATCTCTAAAAATGTTTGTGCCATATCAAAATTTACATATCTGTTTTATATTATGTATTTTATGTAAATTTATTTATATGAAATATATATATATATATATTTAAAATTTATACATTCAATATGTAAAATTTCTAATTGTCATAAATTTAAAATAAAATAATTGTTAACAATATTATTTGTATCAATTCTCAAATACAGTGTGGATGAATGATGTGCTATAAAAATGATTCAAATAAAATGATCAAGTTTAATATACACAATATACAGTAATTAAACAAAGTTATTGAAAATGTAATATGTGTATATATATATATATATATATATATATATATATATATATATATATACATACATACATGGGGAAATGTGATATCAGTATATAAAAACATTTTTGAAATGTCAATTTTTTTAATCTGAAAATGATGTTATATATAACTATTTATACAAGTTCTTATTTAATTTTTATTACTATTATACAATCAAAACAACAAAATAACTTTTCAACAAACTAAAAATGCCACAGAAGTACATAGTACCTGAGAAATTTACACTATTTTTTATAATTTATAACTCATCATGGCCCATATGTTTAATAACAAATTCATGCAGATCATCTAAATTTCTTGCTCCTGTATACTCTGCTACTTTTATACCATTTTTATATAAAAATATTGTAGGAAATCCATCAACCTAAAGTAAAAATTAAGTAAAAAATTTGTTTGTAAATTTTAAATGGTGATCAAACACAAACCTGTTCATCATTACACAACTGTTTACTGCTATCTAATGTACAATCCACTTTAACAATATTAACTTGTGCATTATCTATGAATTTTTTTGCAAGTTCTTCCCAAACAGGTGCCAAACGTTTACAATGACCACACCTTTAAAATATCATTTATGAAATCAGTAATCTAATAAAAGTTATAATAATATGAATTCCTCTTACAATAAAAATTAATTTGATATATATATATATATATATATATATATATATATATATATATATATACTTTTTTATAGCTATATTTTTTGAAAAATGACACCAAAGTATTATTTGGTGATCTATTATTAGTATTTATTAAATTTAGTACTGAAAGTAGTTACATATTTTCTTACCATGGAGCAAAGAATTTAATAAAAGAAATTCCTTTCTCAATTCCATGTTGAAAATCTTCTCCTGTTAATGTCATAACTGGACTTAAAACTTCTGGTGTATCTTCATTTTCAGAACCAATCTCATCTGAACCAAGCATTTTGTTTACATACAACTTCAATTCTTCATGTGTTCTTTGACCTTGGTATTTATCTATCTAGATATTTTTAAATAATATATATATATATATATATATATATATATATATATGTGTGTGTGTTTGTGTGTATATATATATATATATATATATATATATTATATAAACACGTATATGTATACACACAGACATAAATTGATATTCATCCATATAAGAAAAAAATTAAATGATATATTTGCATAGATTTTAGTTTTAAAATTACTCACTTTTTTACCATCTTCTATCCACAAAAGTGTTGGATATCCTTTTACATCAAACTGATTACAAACTGATCTGAATTGTGTGCAATCTACTTTTGAAATAATAACACTTGTATCATACTCAAAAGAATTTGCTAACTGTTCCCATGTTGGTGCCAATTTCTATAAAAATATTAATGGTAACTATTATCAGTAGCCATACTTATATGATTTTGATCATATATATTAATCAAATTTGAATGATAAACATTTCCCCATATACTATTGAAACAGGTTATCAAAATCAAATTTTCATTTTCGAAATAACAATATATTCTAAAGATTATTACTTGACAATGGCCACACCACGGAGCATAAAACTTCACAAAATGTTTTCCACTGGCTACATGTTTATCAAATGTATCTTCTGTTAATTCAACTAGTCCATTTACAGGTTCTGGTAATTTAGGTTTACTTAGTTCTGACTCCTGAAAATTATTAGTATCCTATAATAGTTGAATGTATTTTATAAATATACAATGTATGATTAAAAATTTAAACTTCATACAGATGGTTCATTTCCTAATTGTTCATTAATAAATGATGTTAGTGAAGGAAGGTCCCTTGTTCCACGAAACTTAACTCCCTCTGTTTCACCAACTTTGAAAAACTTTAATGTTGGATATCCAGTTATATCATGCTCAACACATACAGAGTTATCAGTTGTACAATCTACTTTAGCTATTAATATATTGCTGTCTTTTTCGTTATTTAACATTTCAGCTAACTGATCCCAAGTTGGTGACAAACGCTTACAGTGACCACACCTTCCAATAAAAATAAAATTTAAAAATGTATATCGTTATTAAAATTTTTAATAAAGTGTAAGTTTCATTATCAACTTTAAATTTGACAAATGAATAATTAGTTCAAATTTGGTCAGAACTAATTCATTTTTCTAAAATCAAAATATATATAATGAAACATGAATTTCTAAAATATTTGGGTTTATCATCAAATTTTAGCACTATGCATAATTTACTTTTTATTAAATATAAACATTACTGTGATATATACATATATATATATATATATATATATATATATATATATATATATATATATATATATATATATATATAAGATAATTAAATTAACGTAAAAGTAATTTACGAAAAATTGAATCAAAACTAAAGCTTAATTTGCTTTTACTAACCATGGTGCAAAAAACATTATAAAATGGTTTTTCTTGGGAACTTCATTAGAAAACGTTTCACTTGTATATTGTATTGTATAAACATCTTCTTGAGATGTAGCCGTAACAATAAAACTGATTAAAATCACAGAAAGAATGATTCTTGTCCACATTTTGGCACGACTCCGGTAAAGAAATTTGTTTGGTTACAGTACACGTTTTAAATACGCCTACTAAATACTGACATATTAATTACAAGATAACAGTGACTCTAGACTTTTTTATTTTATTTCATTGTATTTTTATTATGTCAATGTTTTTCGATAGATTACATTTATCTTATTTAACTATCACATTAGTTTACATAGCTGTAATTTAAATAATTATTTATATATATATATATATATATATATATATATATATATATACACACATATAAACAAAGTTATTTTTGCTTTTTATAAGTTTGAAGTATAATGAATTTTAAAGTTACTTTCAGTCTATATTAAAATTAGACATTGATCGGATATCCAGTTTTTCTAAAATGCCCAAAGGGTCCAAAGTTATAATATTTAAAAAAATATGAAAAATAAATTTCTTAGCTTGAAACTATAATGTGTTTATTGTTTTTTATAAATGTAAATTACTAATTTGTCTTTTTTTTAAATGTACAATTAATTTGCAACGGATATTTCTCTAAGATTATTTTATTTAGACTTTTAACAATTTCTTTCTAAGTAATTTAAGTACATTGATAAACTAATTCATAAGAATTCTTTCATTGAAAAGTAAATTGATATGTAATTTACATATTTAAATAATACTTCATTAGTTACTGGTTTTGTTGACGTTATTATTAGAAAACAAAAACATAAAAATTAATATTTCTATCTATAAAATTTTAAATCCTTAAAATATTACATTGTATTTACAATGATTTCAATACAAAGATACATTTGTCAAAGAAAAAGATACTATCCAAGAAATCGATAACTAAATTTAGTCATGTATATGTTGTGAACGTGTTACTTTATTATGTCAATGAATATAATAAACTAAACTTATTTGTATTCGTTTTTTATATTATAATTAATAGATTTATTTTTTTAAAAAATAGAGTGTTAATGTCAAAGCTGTCATTTTGTGGCGTGTAACCTTAATTTATAATTTGCGAACTGTTTGATTGTTGAATAGTAACAATGTCATTTTTTGATAATCATGTTTAATAATGATATGACACTATTATTACAGATTTTATTATAACTTATTTAAAAATACTTAATATTTTAAAAAAAATTATGGCTTGTAATCAGTCTAAAGTATTTTTGGGATTTGATGATGAGCCTATTACTGTTAATCATAAATCAGTCATTAACTTTACCACCAATAAAATTGGAGGAAAACCTGTAAGTAAACATATGTATATATATATATATATATATATATATATATATATATATGTCATAAAAATATTTTTGACAGTATTATAAATATTTTAGGATTGGTCTGTATCTGAAAAAGAACCTCCAGTAACAGTATGCTGTCTTTGTGGATTAAATCAATTATTGATTTTGCAAATCTATGCTCCTTTAGAGAATTCACCATATCATCGGACTTTATATTTATTTGCTTGTATTAATCCGAATTGTTGGAACCAAAGTGAGAGGTCAGTTTATGTGAGATATTTATATTTATTATTTAATAATATAATTATATAAAAAAATAGTTGGAGATGTGTAAGAAGTCAAACTTTAGACAAAAGCACTGAAATGGTTAATACTAGTACTAGTACTAATGCTATAAACTCAAGTGAATGGTGTCAAGAAGCTGATGATTGGGGTGATGATACCAATGATAATATAAGTGAAGAAAATGGAAATCTTATCAGTCGATTTGAGACATATTCTAAACAAGAAGAACAAAGATCTGATGATGAAGATGATGAAAGTTATAGTTTTGATGATTCTTTAAGAACTGGTGTGGAAGAACTCTATGTGGACAATAAAAATGCTAATAATGGCACACTTTTAGCAGAAGCTCGAGGTAAGAACTGATAATTGATAATTAATCATTTTTAGATATTGCAAAAAAAGAATGTATTTTTTTTAAACGCTACTTATATTAGAAACAAAACAACTTTCTTTTAATATATTTAAAATATGTTATAAACATCTGATCAGACTTGTTATAATTATGAATCTTTTATGTAAAAAATTGTATTAAAAAATAAGTATGCGGTTTTTGAGTTTCCTGAAATTGGATTGGTTTCAAAATAATGTTTCAATTCTATATATTAGAAAGTATTTCATTGCTTTACAATTGCTATTTATAGTAAAGTTAATATGGAGTTTATAATTTAAATGTATTTTACTTCAAATTATGGTGTAGTGAAACTACAAAATTAAACAGAATTATTATTAATAATAATAACACTAAGGAAGTTAATATTTTAAGTATTGATGTATAGTTTTTAGAAAAGTATTTTTTTGTGTTTGTTTTAAAATTCTTACAATTGTCACTTTTTGTTATATTAATTTTTTTGCAAAAAGAGATAAAATATTATTAATTACATAAAGTAATTTTTATTTTATAAAACTATACATATGTCTTACAACTGATCATAATACTATTGACATAACTTGCAACAGTTGATATATATATATATATATATATATATATATATATATATATTAATGACTATTTTATATATTAAAAAAAAACAACAATAAGCAACAACAAAATAATTCACTAAATTCTTTTAACTCTCTCTGTTAAATAATATGATACATTTTCATAAGTCAAAAAAGTGATCATAGTAGCTGGTGTAACACGTAATAAATTTGTTCCCATTCCTTTGTAAAATCCTCTTATCCCTTCATATTTCCATGTTCTTATAATGCATTCTGTTACTCCTTTATAATCTTGATATTGCCCTTGTAATCGTACTCTCACAACTTGATATGGATATGTTCCAGCAACTGCTATTATTTTTGATGTAGCTGCAAAAGTCAAATATTCAATAGTTTCCAATTTTGTATAAATTGGGACATTTTTATAACTATTGTATCTATTTTTCATTTCTTCATATGCCACAAACTGAACAACACCATGAGAAACTCCAAATATTCCAGGAATTAGACCTTTATAAAATCCTTTAATACCTTCAGAAATATAAACTTTGTGCAGTGCATCAATCATTCCATTATAAACCTTATTTGTTGGTAGTTTAGTTGATTTTGGTTCAAAGTATTGTAAACATAATCTAGTTTTTACAACCCATATTGGATTTGTAATTAATAGAGTCATTACGCCTGCTTGACTTGCTGCTATCATATGCATTTTAGGTCCTAAGTTTATGTTTTTATCACCTCCTTGTATCCAAGTCTTGATAGAATTGTAAAATAAAAAATATAAACCCCATGAACTTGCTGATCCCCAAATATTTGGTACGACTCCCTTGTATAAACCAGTAAATCCTTCTTGACGAAATATTGTTGTTAAAGCATGAGCAATACCTTGATATTTCGGTGTTGCTTGAGTTCTTCCATCATTTACAGCAAATCGTATTTTTAATAATTCTAATGGATGTAATAATAAAGTTGAAGTTAGTCCACCAGATATACCCGCTATTAAATGTTCAAATTTAATATGTTGTAAAATAGTAAATTTATTAGTATTTGAATTACTGTTTGTTATAGTATTTATTGTAGCCATTATAGTTTTTTTCTTATACTATAATTTGTTTATAATTAACGAATTATTACAACATCGTTTTTTATGAATATAAACATTCTAAGGTTATCTAAAATGACACAATATATAAGCATTTTATCTTATGTATGTTTTATCGATTGACAACTATATATCCATAGAAGAGTTCAGTAAAGAAGAGTTGCCTATAGAATACTCTTTCATAGAATACATTGTTAAGATACGAGTGATTATCAACTTTTTTTAATGATTTAATGATTTTTTTTTAAAAATATTTGTTAGGACAAATATTTTTAAAAACAAGATTGATACAAATATATTTACTGTGCATATGACTATGTACATATACATACACACACACATACATGAACATGTATCCACACATACACTTACATAGTAAATATATTTTTTAATACAAGTTTTATTTTTCTTAACAATTTTATGTTAATTTTTAATAGGAGGAGGTGCTGTCGGTCGTTTACAGTCCCCTATTGCATCTGCAGAAATAGAAGGTGATGAAAGTGAAGTTGTAAGCATTGATACTCCAACAGCTCCAACACAGGATATTATTGCCATGTTACAAGAGGTTGCATCTTTACCAGCTGAATTATGTCAAAAAGCGAGGAATGGAAAGCAAGTTGCATTTGATCATCTGCATTTTCGCTCATTGTTTATAAGCGTTAGTGAAGAAAATCTTCATCCGATGCAAGCAGGATCACCAATTACAGATCATGTTAGGGATTTATTAAATGAATATCAAATGCAACATGATAGTGATGATTTGATGAATGATCCTTTGGGAACTGAAGGAGATAATGCACAAGGAGATTCTAGAACTCTAGAAAAATATGAAAAAACAATGCCTGCGCATGGGGATACCATGTTTCATTATTTTATAACAAAAATTCAAAAGAACCCTGGACAAATATTAAGGTAATTATAAATAAGTTAATATAATTGTATTATAAGAAATGTAATATAATGAAAAAAAATTAATATTTATATAAATAATACAAAAATATTTTTAATGAGTCTTATTTAGATCAGTACTTTTAAATTTGTAGGTATAGTCGTGATGGATTGGCACCTTTGCTTTTGTCACCATTAACTGATGTTCCAAAACGTTGTCATCATTGCCATGGTAATATGATGTTTGAATTACAAATTTTGCCAACATTAATCCCAAAGTTACAATTAACTACTGCTAGCAATAAGGATGCTGTTCATTTAGAGTTCGGTACTGTATTAATTTTTACTTGCCAACGTAGCTGTTGGGCTGCAGGAGATATCACACGACAGGAATTTGTTATTGTCCAATCTGAAAGATTTTAAATTGTTGATAATGTTTATTAGCTCTTAAAATTGTGTCAATTGTCATAATAGTAATATAGTACTTCTTATATTAGACATAATATCGATTGTTTTAAAAACTTCAGATATTTTTTAAAATGAAAAAAATACATAATGATTTGTCATGTAACTTCTATATTTATTATTATATTATTAATTTCAAAATTGATAATTTTGTGTATTTACTCAGAATAAAAATTATAGTTTTTAACATTGATTTATCATTTAATTATAGTTAAGAATTATAATTAATTAATTATCCTTAACTGAAATGTTAGGCTGTGAGATTTTGAAACAAAACATTTAAATTCAAATTACAATTTTTTTAATTCAAAAACGTTTAATGATTTATCAATAGCTGATATAAGGGTTAAGAAATTACATATCAAGGTTATTTACAAAAACATATATTTAATATGAATGTATTCTAAAGTTTCCAGCATAAATATTATGTATTTCTTTAATTAAAACAGTTGAACAATCAGTTCAGTAAATGACATTCATAATACATTAATTAGATGTTTGTCTTCATCTGTGTAGTAGTTATAAATCAACAATATTACAGTTTATACTTTTAGATTAGTGTAGTAAGTTATATTTTTGAATAAATGTTTAATATTTTTCATCTGATTATTAATAAAGGCTTTTTAAAGTTTAGAAATTAATGTTTAATTGTAAAAAATAATTGTACATTTATTAATTAAAATTTAGATTCGAAATGTCCATATTCATACAAATGGTGAATAATGTAATTTTTATTCTTGAGAAAAAAATGAAATGTCAAATTGAATAAATATATATATATATATATATATATATATATATATATATATATATATATATATATATGAATAATATAATTTTTATTCTTGAGAAAAAAATGAAATGTCAAATTGAATATATATATATATATATATATATATATATATATATATATATATATATATATATATATATATATATATATATATATATACATACATACATACATATACACATACTACATACAATTTTTTCATTAACTGTATAGATATATTTGTTTTAATTTGCTTTCTTTACCCATCAAATTTTCAATGGAATTAAAAAAATGTTTATAATGAAGCATGATATTGAAATATGTTAAAAAAGTAACATTGTATCAACAAATTGAAGGAAGTGTTAGTTGTATAGTCAGTGATGAAGCTTTAGTGTTATCAAAATATTTAGAAACAGTTAGTGAGTTCAGAAGTAAATGGTTACAAGGTTTAAATGTAATTGAATTAGAAGCTGGTGTAGGGTGTGTTGGGCTCATAACAACTTGTTTGGGGTAAGTTACTTATTATAAATTTATGTTTACAGCTCATGTATGATTTTAATGAAACATTTGTTAATTCAGAACTATTGTAATTATGACTGATTTACTGTCAGTTTTACCTCTTCTTAATTTAAATATAAAAAAAAAATACTTCCTATTGGATTAGCCATAATGGAACTGCCAAAGCACATGCCTTATCATGGGGAAGCAGTCTGAAGTTAGATAATATGGTTGATATAATTTTGTTAGCAGAATGTATTTATTATGAAGAGGTATTTATAAATTTTTGTTTTTATTACTAAACCAGCCTATAAAACAGAATTATACATTTATTCTAATATTGTGGTAATTTGTAGTTATTTGATAAAGCATGAAAACATATACATTATTTTGTGTATAAAAAAGATAAAATGTAATATTTTACATTTATTAAATGTAGTTTAAATATATGTATTGAAATAAACACTTTGATCAACATAAAATTGAACACTGGTTCGAAATTTGTTATTAAAAAGAATATATTTTGATATTTTATGTAAATATGGAAGTTATGTTAAATTATAATTTTATATTTCTTATATGAAAAATTCAATTGGATTTTTCAATTAATGTATTATGTTGTAAAAAACACTTTTTTAAAAAATAAATTTACATACATTTAATGAATTGTTAAGCAAAAGTAAGGGTGATTAAAATGTGATATAAATATCTTTTTATTTTTACATAACTTATAATTTTGATTGTGTTCAAATTCATTTTTAGCTATTTTCATAAAAGTGTAATTATATTTATTCAGGTTTTAATCATTAAATTATATGCAATTAATGTAATTTTTCATAAATATAATTTAAATGTATTTACAAGTAATACAGATTTATAAAATATTTATTTTTGTGTCATATCAAAAATATTAAATATTAAAGAATATTTTCTAATTAAGACTCATCTATTATATTAATGTACCAGTTTTGTCTTTTAGGCTATAAAACCACTGGTAAATACGTTAAGAATGTTGTTAGAATCAAAATCACAAATATTATTATCTCAAGAGTTA
This sequence comes from Acanthacorydalis orientalis, assembly GCA_034766995.1. Classification (NCBI taxonomy): domain Eukaryota; kingdom Metazoa; phylum Arthropoda; class Insecta; order Megaloptera; family Corydalidae; genus Acanthacorydalis; species Acanthacorydalis orientalis. The sequence goes on along the minus strand of CM068321.1, from coordinate 28,517,297 downwards.
TGTGAATCAAAAACAAATCATTGTGGAAACAATTTTGGGAGTCTTTAGAAAAGTTTTTTTTTATTATTAATGTTGTTTCATATTCAATATTACATCCTGAATATCATACTCCAGATATTGTTATATTAAGTATAAAAAAGAAATGATTTTTCTTTGATGTCAATGATTTATGTCATTCCATTTTTATACAATGGCAAATTTGTGTATTATAATGATTTATAAATAAAACACATCAAAGTTAAAAACAGTTGTTTTATTAACATCACTAATATACTTCTTTTCATATATCATTATCTAAGTACTTTTTATAAGCTGCAGTTTATTAAATAATAGTCCATAAATAATTACAAACAAATTACAAAAAAGAACTAACCTGAAAAATAAATATAATATACGTTTTCTCTTTTTACTTAAAAATATTTTTATGATTCAAAATACTCACTACTGTTGATGGAATGTCTTTGTCTTGGTATTTGCATATGAACTATTCGTCTTGGATCAGACGGATGTATTAAGTCGGATTTATTATGCCAATCCCAATGTTTTTCTTCATTATGTCGTCTCCTATTGTTAATATATGATAATAATTTGAAAAATAGTTTTTTTTAAACATTACAAAAATTTTAATATATACAAAATTAAGAAGTTTACGTGGTAAATAAAGATTACACAAATATCAAATACTTTTAAAATTGAATAGACTGTTTAATGTTTTTTTATCTTACCTCCGATCTACAAAACTAATAATACAACTTGCGGGTATCCAAATAATTGCAGTGACTAGAATAACTGTTCCTACTATATTATCACGTAAAAATAATAATACTTTATTTATGTTTATATCTTCTATTATATCCCAAAAACGTTCGACGACATCCTGAATTGTTTTTTCACATTGACCCTACAATTAATTTATAACAAAAAAAATATTAAATTTGACAATCATAATAACTGAAAATTAGGTTAATCATATTTTTATCTAATGTTGAAGGTAATTATTGTACAAAAAAAACTAACTTTATTACAAAATCCTTGAATACAGGGAGTACCATCAGGTAATATATCTTGCTGATCAACAGGATAACAAGTATCATTTACTTTGGTACGACAACACCTTTTGCATGCTTCTTCAACTAAATAAAGCAAAATATTTTTTATTGAAATTTCAGTAAGGATAAAATATTTAAAAATTCAACAAAGATTTTACTTATGTCACACATGCAGCTTTGAAGTCCTTGAGTTTCACAGTAAGGTATACATTTTCCACCGTGACATTGACCTCGTTCTAAACAAGGTGTTCCATCTGCCATATGAGGGCTTTGTGGGCATTCTGCTGCAGAGCCTGAACAAACAGCCTCTTTTTCACATGTAGCATATTGAGCATCACGACATTTTATTCCAGCTGCCATAAACTGACAGTTTAAACAGCATGGCGAATTTTTATCACTTAAAAAAAATATTCTTATTTGATCCATCGATAGTTTTAATTTATTCATATAGTAATTAATTGAAAACAAGAAATAACTATACGTATGTAGTTAACAGAAACATTACCTACAAAATGCCTTTTTATTTCGCCGCAATTTACAGTTTTTGTCACAACATGTATCGTTATCTTCTGTTCCTAATAAACCAGCATCACATTCTTCATCACCTTCAACTCGTAAATTTCCACAAAAACTTTCTTCTGGTTCAGAAAAACATCTACCAGATTTTGCTTGAAGTACTTTTCGAATTGAACGTAAACTGCACGGTGAAAAACGCTAAAAATGAAACGACAGTTCATAATACAAGTTTTTTCAAACTTTAACATTAGTAAAAATCAAATAAAATATTAATTTTATACCTTATTGTTCACGTCATAACCACTAACACTATATGTGTACATGAGGTATGAGCCGCCATGTGAAGCAGCAGGTGAACATTCTGGAATATCAGGGTCATGCTCTGAACCCCAATTATGACCAAATTCATGAGCTGTTACTAAATCTGCTTCACGCGTAATGACTCTTTGGCCATAATGATTACGACTTGAACTAAGTCCACTATTTAAGTATAAAGTATATCCATTTTTAAAGTATTCTAGAAGTATAATATAATTACATTGATTTCATTTTAGGATATATAATGAGTTAATAAAATACTGAATTATTCTATAGAAACATTGACTTTTATACAAGCCTTTGTAAACATACAGTAAAAAAGCAAGTTAAGAGTTAATATAAGCATCTACATTTGGCAGAGTTAAGTGATTTTCCATTATATTTCAGAATAACTAATTTTGATAGAATTATTTTCTTTGTACATGCACATATTCTATTTTATGCAAATAAGTTCTAAATTCATGCATATGTATTTATATTTATTTATATATATATATATATATATATATATATATGTGCGTGTTTTATATAGTTAATTTCAAAGCATATACCATATAAATAAAAACTGCACAACAAATCATAAAAAAACATACAATACAACTAATATACCTGGTGTGCAGATACCACCAACAGAATTGCGTCTAGGTGAACCAACATACGCCAAACCTAAAATCCCACCTTCAAATTTGAGATCAGTGAATAAATGAGCAAGACAAAAGTCTTTATGTGAATATTCACGACTAAACACCTAATAAATTTAAAAAAAGTATGTTAATAGAAAAAGATTAGTTTGCTTTTAAGTTAGAGCTTATGGAAATGTTAGTTTTTTATAAATAAATATTAGTGTTTTATTATACAAATATTAGTCACTGTTAAAGAGAAGCCTATGTTACAAATCATGAAAATTATTTACAATTCCAAATCAATGTTAATTAAATAAACAATATTCTTATAGCTCAATATTTTAAAATTCATGATATTAACCACGTGTGCATATTCCACCATTAGAATATGGACGAGGAGATGCAACATAAGCTAGTCCAAGGACAGATGAGCCTGTTGCCACAAATGACTGGTGTGTTAACAGATGAGCCAGACATACTTCAGAATTGTTCATATTTCGAGAAAAAATCTACAGTAGAGAATATAAAAAAATAATATATAGTTCAATTAATTGCACTTATAAAGTGTTTATCTACTTATTAAAAAAATATTTATAAGTTAATTATTGAATTATAGTTCGCAAATGAAAAATTAAAGTACAAATAACTTAATATAATATTGATGTTATATAATTTTCCATTTCAAAATGAAGTATGAAATGAATATATATACTTATATTGATAATTTTTATATTAATGAATATTATTTAATAAATTTGAAGTATTAAATAATAAACTTTCTGTTTATTACTTAATTAAAACTTTTCATTTTAGCAAAATATAGAAAATCCAATGGTGTTTTCATATTTCATGTTTTAATTATTAATTGTTGTGTGTGTGTATATTTATGTTGTATATAAAAAAAAATACAAAATATAATTATTAAATTTATTTGGTATATACTTCTAAAAGATTCCGCACATCCCATTTTTCCCGAACCATATTATAATGTGCTTCACCACCTCGAACTTTTGTCGGATCAGTATGAACTACAATTTTTTTTATAACAAATCCCATTCCTTTAAAACCATCTTGTTGATCTGCACGGTCTTGCCATGTTGTATCGTTATAAATTTTATGAACACGATCTATTAAACTTATCTGCAATAAGGAAATCAAAAATAAATTACTTTAGAATATAACATTGTTTGATTTACAAAGTAATATTAAGAAGAGAATTATAAAATAATAATTTATTTCTTACAAGGTAATTAATAGTAGTTTTTGTATTAGCTGCACCCATTTCTTGAAAAAACCGATAATCAGCTACTAATAAAAGTGGACATCTAGTTTTTGTAGGAGTATACTCAAATGGATCTGCTTGTCTTTTATCTCTTTTCATAAAACTGTAATCTTTGTCTTCATCTTCCACCCATACAGAATCATCATCGTCATCTTCTAGTTCTAAAAAATGTTTTTATTTTATTTTACTGCATAAATGTGTTAATAACAATTTTAATTGTACAGAAGGCAATTAAAATACACACCTGCACCTTCTTTTATATAACCGCATGTTCTTGGACCTACATCATCATTATTTGCATGCTCCCAACTTAATTTAACATCAGAAGATCGATATGCTATCATTGACTTGTTATCTAAATGTGGAAGATGTCTCCATGATGGCTTCAAAGTAAAATTAACATCTATATCAAATAAATCAATATGTACAAGTATCTTACCTCTATATGATATGTTTCATCTGGTAATTGAATAGTTGCTGTCATAACACCATCTTCCAAGTGAACACTAGCATCAGATTTAACTTCACCAAATACTCGCCCATCATAAAAATTATCATGATCTGCAATGAATATATAACATGATACTTATAACTAGAAAATAAAATAGATACGAACCTAAATGAATTGTGGTTTCTTTTCCTTCTCCGTTTACAGCATAAGCTTTAAATTTCGAATGTAAGATGCCTTTTTTTGGTGTAAGTATAAGACGAAAATCTTTTCCAAGCACTCTAAAATTTACTTCCTTTATTGTATTAAATGGATGAGAACTAGGCTTTATTCCCCTTTTAACAATGTTATGTTGAAATTGTGATGCATGCAATGTTTCAAAATACTTTAAATTTTTATGAATTGAACCTGAAATATTATAATTTTGAATTCAAAATTCGAATGGAAATTTTTCACTTGACTTACCTTCTGCATAAAGTACTACAAAAATTAACAAGAAATGCACGAGATACTTCTTCATTGTTGATATGAGCATTTAAGAATTACATCATGTTAACGAAACGGTATATTAACTTTCATCTTATATAGATAACACAGATTAAAAGCAAATTGTCAAATAGGTTATTTACTCCCATAGATAAAGACTGTCTTTACTTGTTTACTCTTCAGTAGTAATTTTTATTTTTTAGTACTACTACGTGCCTTGTTTGTAGTATGACTGTATGACGTGTTAGTTGTACACATTTGCATCTTACTTCAGTAAAGACACCTGTACGTTGACTGTGTTTGTAGGTGTTAAGGTTGCCGGTATATACTAAGAAAATAATGATAATTCGAGACGAAAATAAGTTTGTATATATTATATTATTATTTTTAACTGTGATAACATGTGAAACAAATACATCGGAATTGCCTAGACCCAGAGGAGTGTCCATTACTCGTGCACCTTTGTATGCTCCAGGAAAAGACTTTGTATGTTTAGATCACAAATTAACTATTCCTTATAATCACATAAACGATGACTATTGTGATTGTATAGATGGTAGTGATGAACCTGGTACCTCAGCTTGTCCAAATGGTATATTCCATTGTACAAATGCAGGCCATCGATCTAGAAATATTCCATCTTCACGTGTAAATGATGGAATTTGTGATTGTTGTGATGCTTCAGATGAATACGCAAATCCAAATAGTAAATGCATCGATACTTGTTTCGAATTAGGGCATTCTGCTAGAGTTGCAGCTCAACGCCAAGCTGAATTATTGAAAGTCGGAAAAGAGAAACGTGTTGAATTGTGTCAAAAAGGACAAGTTCTTAAACAAGAAAAGAAAGAACGTTTACAGCAGTTAGAAATAAATAAATCGGAAGCTGAACGAGTAAAGAATGAGAAAGAGCAGTTAAAAAATGAAGCAGAAGAACTGGAAAATTCTGCACTTGAATACTATCGACGAATTGAAGCAGAAGCTTTGCAGAAAAAACAAGAAGAAGAAGCCTTAGCTACAAAAAAAGAAGCAACTGAACAGTTTTTAAGATTAGATTCTAATCAAGATGGTTTTATACAAATTGCAGAACTTCAAGTTAGACAAGCTTTAGATAAAGATAGGAATGGGGAAGTGAGTGAAGATGAAGCAAAGTTCTTTTTAGATGAACATGCAGAGTTAAATTTAGATGATTTTATTAATGTTGCTTGGCCAAAAATCAAACCTTTTTTGATGATGGAAAGTGGAATGTTTAAGCCTCCCAATGATAATGCAGATGCATCAGAAATTGAAGATGTAAGTTGATACAAAATACATGTTATTTTATAAAAATAGTTATTAATGTTTTTAAAATGTATGTTTTTTATTATTGTAATTTTTTTATTCACATATATAGTATTCATATTTTTATCCAGAGAAAAATTATTCAGTAATTGTATCTAATGAGCATATTTGAAAAGTAATTAAAACATTTGACTTTTATTCTAGTTGGATCAAGAAGATCTTCCTGAAGAACAAATTGATGATCAGAATGATGAACAAGATACAGATGATGATGATGCAGAAGAAAATGTGGATGAAAATGTAGATGAAAATGTTGAAGATGATGTAAATGAAAATCTCATGGAAAATAAAGTATATGATGAAGAAACACAAAAACTGGTTGATCTTGCAACAGAAGCACGTACAGAATTCACAGAGGCTGAGCGATCTGTGCAAAATATACAGTCTGAAATTAAAGATTTAGAAGAATATTTAAATAAAGATTATGGTCCAGAAGAAGAATTTGCTTCTTTACATGGTGAATGTTTTGAATTTAGGGATCGTGAATATTTATATAAATTGTGTCCATTTGATAAAGTGACTCAACAACCAAAAAGTGGAGGAATGGAAACAAGGTTAGGAGTTTGGAGTAATTGGTCTGGACCAGAAGTGAATATATATGAACAAATGATGTATGAAAGAGGGGCTTCTTGTTGGAATGGTCCTCAGAGATCTACTAAAGTTCATATAGTTTGTGGTATTGAAAATCAAATAACAAGTGTGACTGAGCCTAATCGATGTGAGTACGAAGTTCATTTTATAACACCTGCTGCATGTAGTGATTACTACAAAGACCAATCATCGCAAAATACGCATGATGAACTTTGATTGTTGGAAGTATAAGTTATTGAAATAAGAACATTTCATAAATGTGTGAATGTTTCTAAGTATTGACAATTTTCAATTGTATCACTAGTTAAATTGTAAAGTGTCTATTTTAGAATAGTATGATTATATTCATTTAATATACAGTGCATTTGATTGTTTTAAAACATTAATAAATAATTTGTAGTATATAACTTTTTATATTATTTGTATTTATACCTTAAATATATCCAAAAAATTACTCTTCATTTATAAGTGGTAGCATATAATATAAAAATGTACTATTACTTTGATAGTAGTGATTTCATTTATCATTTAGATATTTTTAAATGATTCTATTCTTCTATACTATTATTATTTTGAATAATAATTTATAAATTTTGTTTATGTAGTTTTAAATATAAGATGTATGTACATAATAGGTCAAAATCAATCTTAAAGAAATAAAATATAATTAATTTTATACAATAAATATTATATTTTATTAATAATTCTCATAATAACTCTGACTTTATAAAAATTATATAAAATTAGTACATCTATTATTTTGTTATATGTTTTATAATGAATTTAAAACTATCAGACAATAGTGATTGTTCTACAGCTAAACTTATGCAGATAATCATATTTTATACATGTGAAAAACTATTTCTAAAGGATTTAATAATGAACTGACATACGTCAAGTTCATTAGATTATAGAGATGATCATAAGGATTACTTTTTTACAATAAGCAAATATATGAGACATTTTATAAATTGATTAAAATAAGTATTTACATATATAGCAAGCATAATTAAAAACAGTAAATAGTTTATTTGAAAAGAAAACTAAATGTGCAATTTATTTTTTTTTTTATACAAAAATCATTAAATAACCATTCAAAAAATGCAAATTGTCACTTTACAAATTAATTGTACCAGTGTATTTCTTCACTGAATAATTGTATGATCATCTTTATAATACATTTAGCATGCTGAATAAATGCCTGTATAAATCACAATCAAGTTTTTTGGACTAATACAAATTTCAATAAATAAATCTATAGAAACGGTTCCTACTGGCAGTTTGTAAAGAATCACAATTTTCAAAATATCTATGAACGTGTATATTAAAAACTTTTACAAGAACATATGTACAAAAACAAATACAAATTTAACCAAAGTTATAATTTGATATTTTACAATTGTAATAAAAATATTTACATGGAATATAACCTTTGCAAATGAAATATTATTATGAAATATTAACAAAGTGAACCGTTACTCCATAAATATTATTTTTTTCTTTTAATGAACTACTTTAGTTCAAATAAATATTCGTTGTAATGATGGTTTACACAAAAAATAGCACCATTTATGAAATATTGTGACACTATTCGAGTTTTAAAATATGTACAAGAAAATAAGATAATTTATTCTTACAATAAAAAGGTATTAAGTTAAATAAATAAAGATCCAGTTGTTTACACCTAGAAGTCATGTAATTATAAACTTTTTTAAATCTGTATAATATTCTTGGTTACCATTTTTTAATCACTTGCTATATTATATTAAATAAATGGAGTTTTTATCAGAATATTTAAAAAAAACTGAATACACAATTTGTAAGTATATATTTTATATGTATTATTTATAATAAATATTTATTTATAGCAATTTATTATCCCATTGTCATTAATTTTTAATAGATTATTACAAATAAACATGATAAACATAAAAAAATATCTAGGTGATAATAATTAATTTTTAAAATAAGTATACACAAAAATAAAGAAAATACTTCTACATGTATGAACATATGGATATGTTTATATTCACATAATGTCTACACATACAAATACTTAAAAAAAAATTATTAAAAAATGGTAATCCAAAGTTATTGTAATATTTTCATCTAATTGGAACTAAAAACAGTTAGATTTTTAGATTTCTTATTCACATTAATAACATTAAGAAAATATACAACTTGATCTGTATATAAAATCAACAAGTATGTACAAATCTTATCGATACATATCTTAAAGACTTGTAAATTATATATACATATATATATATATAATGTACTAAGTGATAACAACATGGAAATCAAACAACACAGTTTAACATCGTCCACATATCATTTAAATATTATATAAATAAGTGGACTGTACATTTACAGATGTATGATACAACCATCACCTTCAATATTACTTAAAATTAACAGATTTTGAATATATGCTGGTAACTAAATTAAAACTCATTCAAACTGTTACATTTATTTACAATAATAATTACTTTTGCATTCATAAATAATGATTTTTATTTAAATCTTTATAGAAATATTTTTTATACAAATTTTCTGAATGCATTTTATATTATTTATAATTATAACTAAATTAATACTTTTAAATTATAATTAAAAAATAATGAATAATTCATACTTTTTTAGTATGTTGTATTTACAAATGATATCTTGATCAATATCATTTTAGTTACATTTAACTGCCTTAAAGGATATATGTCATAAAGCTGTTTATGGGTATAACAGTTATATTTCATACATTATAATTTATTTTAAAGAATATCATTTTACTGCCAGCTATTGTTGACTTTTACTGTTATAAATATTATTACAATCCTCACCTGTTACCTTGAGAGATATATTACATGTTAATTCACTTATGTTTTCATCATTGACATTTTCACTCGATAATTTTGTTGACATTTGTGTTTCATTATCTTTATCTAATTTTTCATAACTACTAATACTTGTGTTGTTAGAATCATCATTGTTCAATATTTCATATGGTGGGTCTGTGTCATTTCTATGTTGTCTAAATTTATAACTGAAACTTTCTTTGAGCACTGCATCATAATATGAATCTGTTTCACTACTGCCTGATTTATCTTGTACAGTTGCATAATTTGGCTCATCAATACATTCATGAGGCATACTTTCATAGTTTGGTTCAGTCAATTCATTAACATTCTGTAAGTTTTCTAGTTGGTTAATTCTAACAGTTTCATAACAGGGATGTGAATTCTTCGAGTGCTTATCAACGATTGAATACAATGGATCTTGATTTACATTATTACACACCTGATTTGAAGATAATCTCTGATGGCCTGAAGTATTTGAATCATTTTGTGAGGCAAATTTTGTTTTATTAACATTTATAGTTGAATATCCTTGTTCAGATTCAGAATTTCTTTCATTTTTTTGCGGTCTTAAAACTTCATAATTTGGATCACAATCTGATGGTGGTCTATTATGGTTTAATACTTCATAGCCAGGATCATTACTTAGTAAACTTTCTGGACCACTTGTATGTGTATCACACTTTAAAGAAACAATAGGTATATGTTGATTTGAATTTTCATAACAATTATTATTCAAAAATATGTCTTTTTTTGGTGAATTTTCTTTGATGTCATTTTTATTCAGTGTTTCATAACAATGATCATCAAACATTGATTTTGATGAACTTGTACGATTACAAGCTTTAGCTTCTTTAATTAAATCAGGATCAGAACTAAATACAGAATCGACATTACTATGATCCAGTTCATCTGTTTGAAAAACATCTATGATTTCTTTAGTAGCCCACGATTTTCTATTTATAATATCAACCTGAGAAAAGTTAGCTGCACATAAATCAAAATTAGTACTTGGTACAGAATTTCGACATATTTCTCTTTCATCACATTCAATACTGCTCACTCTATGATCTGTATCATCAGAATCTTTTTTCTTTTTACTAGTTTTATGTACTTTAGCATACATATCTTCCACATTCTTTTCAGTAGAGTTTAATCTTAGATCAGGACTTATGGATGGTCTAGGTGGTAATGGAGAATTGGCCTGACGTTTTTCAGGTTTTGGTGAACCAAGATTTGCTACTGAACTTGTACAACTTGATGATGATGCTACAAATAAGTATGAATATGATTGATTAAATATTAATTAATATTTTAAGAACAAAATTAAAAATGCTAACTTTTCATTTGACAAGGAAATACGTTTATATACAAAAACTAGTGGGCTCTGCCCTCTATTTGCTGCACTAGCCAACTTTTCAATTATAAGCATATATATGTAACTGCATGAAATAATAAACACATTTGGGTATCATAAAAGCCTCATCCCAAATAAATAAGTGGACATCATGGGATTTTCATTTATAGTAAACAATTTTGATTTTACGTATATAGAGATATCAACTATTTCATCACCAATATTCATAATCTGTTAAACTAACCTTGTCTGGAATGAACTTGTGCAACTTGACGGAGGCTGTCAACACTTGGTGGTTGTGGAGCTGAAGATTGTCCTTGTTCTGTTTCACTACGATCAAGTACTGTAGCAGTCTTTGTTAATAGAAGTGTACTATTCATATCAGAAGTGGGTTGTATTTGTGCATAGGTATCACTGCCATTTGTATATAATTGTTGATTTGGTTCTTCAATTGCTGCATACATTTCATCTATTTTTTTAAAAGATATATATATATATATATATATATATATATATATATTTGTGTGTGATATTACTTTTTATATGTATGCAAAAATTTACCTGAATCATCTGATACTGTTGCATAATGGGGATCTGACAATTCAGGTCTTTTTGAGGCCGAATTACTAATTGCTGGTATTAATGCTCGAATGTTAGCTAATGGCTCTCTTACACTTATGCTTGTATACCCTTCTAAAAATGAAAAGTTACTAATCATATTAAAATACTTCATTATTAACAAATTATATATTTAATTACTTTATTATATAAGAAAGCAATGTTTTCTTTAAAAATATCTTTTTTAGAACAATACACATTACATGATATGCATATTATACATATTTCAAAAATTAAAATTTGAAAATCAAAATGTAAAAATGAAAATTCCATACTAGATGAATCCTGTGAATCTCCACTAAAATTTGGTTGTAAAGGAGGTGGTGTCATATATGGTAATTCTTGACTAGCAGCAATCTGTCCTGCAACTGCTGTGGCTGCTGGAATGTCTGTTGTTGTAATAGGTAATGAACAATGAGATGATGTCCTACGAGATCTTGGAGGTGCAGTAGGACCTCTATCACTTGATTCTGGATTAGCTAAACTTACAGTAGAAGTACGTTGTGCAACAGGAGAATGTGATATTACTTGTAATTCATCACTGAAAAATTAACAATGTAAAATTTACATGCATACATATATATATATATATATACATACACACACACACACAATTATATGTATAAATATGTAGGAATTGTTTTACTTTTTAAATACGTCACTCTTTAGTTAAGCCAATCAAAAAATTATACCTGGAAATTCCTACTTTAGAGGAATTATCAGTTAGCTTATTTTCACTTGAAGTAAGATTGGAAGATTGAACTCTTGCATAAGGATGTTCTGATTTTTTTAACTTATCATAAGGATGTTCTGATTTAAGACGAGCATAAGGTGGATCTGCTTGACTTAAAGAACTCTGTTGTGAGAGGCTAGGTCTAGCTAAATTATTTCCATTTGCAGTAATAACTGTTTTATATTGGATATATTCTTCTTCAGAGTCTAATAAAAGTCAAAAATGAATATTATCTTTTTAAGAAATCTATTTAAAAATAACTTTGAATTAAACATTATTCTTACAATTTTTTGTTGATGATTGATTTGCTGACTTATCTTCTACTGTGGCATAAATTTCAGAACTAGTATCTACATTAATTTCTGCACCAGGTTGAGGACATACTGGGATTTCTGGAAGACTTCTATTAGGATTGCTATTTCCTAATGTCCGGCTGTTAAATTATTTTTGCTTAGTTTACATATATATATATATATATATATATTGAAAACTGTTTATAAACACCATTTTATTCAAATATTTACAGGAATCAAACATTTTTGTATTAAAAGAAAGATTAACAATAATTTTTTATTTATGATAAATATATTTAATAACCTTTTTGTAGTAGTCTCATTCATTAATTCATGATTGGTAGTTGAGTGAAAATCAGTTGAATTTATTGGGATACAATTTGCAGTAGAAGGCATGTGATTCACATTTTCATCTGGATTTGTAATCTTAACTTTCCCATCAAGTCCCAATAAGTCATTTCTAAATTTAAATCATTGATACAAATAATGAACATATATTTACTTAAATATTATACATTGTAACAAGTTAAATAATTGTATTACAGTAAAAAAAAAAACATAACAAAAAAAACGCTCAAACTTGGACAGCAATAAATTCATAACTATTTAGTATTATGACATTTGTTAATAAATTATGACAATAAGTGTAAAATGTCATATATTAAAATTTTGACTTACTTCTGTCGTGGTTTTCGGCAACAAACACAAGAAAGTAATAAAGTGGCAAAAGTAAAACAAACAGTAAAAGATACGAAATATAATGCCTCATAATTTAATAACATTATTTCCAACATAGTAAATGTCTTTTGACATTTATTATTTTATATTTCGTAAAAATATTATGTTATATGATTTTCTTTACTTAAATATTTTCTTAAAACAAATATCATGATGAAAAATATTTATGGAAGTAAATCTTTTGTAACATAAATCTTAATTGGGTGTATGTACATATTTTGGTTTTAATTTACGTACACCTGGTCACACCTAGTATTCTTTATTAAATATTACTTAATCACATATTAAATTGATTCAATTGAGTATTGACAAATTATTTACTTATTGCATTTACACATAATTTCTAAAGATTGATTAATCTTTACAGAAAATAGTATTATAATTATAAAATACAGGTTACTCCAAACGTCACATTGTGAATTGATTAATCACTAGACATTTTTTTTTGTTCAGATGACATATTTTTACTATTCTTGTTTAGCATGCAGATTAGTTTTTATACATTTCGGTTTAAATCATTGATGATGGTGCCTACTTAAATAAACACATATATCAATGAATGTGTGCTATTTACATATATAAAAGTATATCAAAAGTATAATCCATAATCTATGGCTGTACAAGAGGATGTGTGTGTGTGTGTGTGCACTAATGAGAGTCTTTAACTGTGTGTATGAGAGATTTTGTGTATGTATTACGTACGTACTCGTATACTCGAAAAAAAATATATCTATGCATATGAAGTATTTTAGGGTAATAGTTCGTAAATATTTGTTCCAGATATAATTTTTAATATTCAATATGATTAGTCTTATTTCACAATCTTTTAAAGTTAATAGTTTAATTAAAAAGAATGTTTTTCGATCATTGACAATGTTTTTTTCGTCTGAAATGAAGGTATTAAAAATTAATATAGACTTCATCTTTAATTTAAACAAAACTGAATGATATTCAGATAAAATAATCTTCACATTTTTATTATTATTTGTATATTTTTGTTAATCGTTAAATTTGAAATGTTAATAAATGTATATAAGATTATGAAAGTTATTCTTTAGGTTAAAATGAATTGTACATTTATTTATTTAACTTGAGAAAAGCGAACGGTGTTCTGCGATAAGAATAATACATTTATTAAATAAATTGAAATATATATTACTGAATAGTTTATAGTAATACTGTTTTTAATTCTAAAATCCAAAAAATGTTATTTACTTTATGTGCATTAAATAAATATGTAAAAGTATTTTTGTGTGTACTGTTTTTTAAACAATTTAAATTTAATTGTATATAAAAAATTTGAACTAATTTACTTATTGCATTATATATATATATACTTTTAGGAACAACAACTTAATGTGAATGGTTGTATGATTAATTATTTAAAAACTGGAACAGGAAAACATAATTTACTGCTTTTTCCTGGGGCATTGGGGTCAATATGGAATGATTTTAAGCCACAAGTTGAATATTTAGATAAGTCTAAGTTTTCTATTGTTGCTTGGGATCCCTCTGGGTATGGCAAAAGTAGGCCCCCTCTTAGAAAGTTTACTACATCATTTTATCATGATGATGCTTATATGGCCTATTCACTCATGAAGGTAGAGTTTATAAATTTAATAGTTGTGGTATTTCTACATAAAATGTTTAATTGGCAGGCACTTGATATAGATACTTATTCATTACTAGGATGGAGTGATGGAGGTATTTCATCAATGATTTTGGCTGCAAAGTATCCACAATGTGTTCAGAATTTGGTAATATGGGGTTCAAATGCATATATTACTAATAAAGATATTGAAATATATGAAAGTATGTTTTTGCTGTTGTTACAATGTTATTTTTTAATTCGTAAATTATATAAATTTTTAAGATATTAAACAAATTGATAAATGGTCAGAGAAAATGCGAAAACCTATGATTGATCTCTATGGTGCTGATTATTTTCGTAGTATGTGGTATGAATGGTGTGATACTTTGAAATTAATGTTTGAAAGTAATCATGGCAATATATGTAAAGAATTGTTGCCACAAATAGAATGTCCAACATTTATTGTTCATGGTGCTAAAGATCCAATGATTGCTGAAGAACACACAGACTATTTGTTGAAAAACATAAGAGGATCTTCGTGAGTATAGTTTTAATATTTAAAATATAATTTTTGTTAATTGTAGTTTATATTTTCAGCTTTTATAGTTTCCCTGAAGGAAAACATAATGTTCATTTAAGATATGCTGTTGAATTTAATAAAATTGTAACAGATTTTTTGATGAAGAAAAAATAATTTTTTGTAAATAATGGATATAAAAAATATTTTTATAAATAAAATACAATATCTTTAATTATGTGTTATTATTGTTACTGAGTTTTATTTTTGGTTTATTAAATATAAATTGCTGTTTACAAAAAATTAAAGCATGATTGAATACAGACATCTATTAGTAAAATGTTTATTTAAATTAGATATTAAGAAAATTTTAATTATAATGGTTGTTACAATTCTCCTCTAGCCATTGCATCCTGATATGAATTATTTCCTTTACTTTCTGGATTAAGTTTTATCATATCATCTATACGTAAAATTGTTATTGCAGCTTCTGTTGCAAATTTCAACGATTTGATTTTTGAAATAGCAGGTTCTAATACACCTGCTTTTTTATTATCTCTAACTGTTCCTTCTATTAAGTCAAGTCCTACCCACTTTAGATGTGCATGATCAATTTTAGTTTGACTGGAATTTTGATAAGCTCGCAATTTGGCTACCAAATCAGTAGCATCTTTTGCTGCATTTACCGCAAGTGTTTTTGGTATAATGAGAAGAGATCTAGCAAATTCAGCAATTGCAAGTTGTTCACGAGAACTCTAAAAATTTTAAAGTCGAATTGAAATATGTTTCCAATAACATACATAAATGAATAATGTAAAGAATACCAACCAAAGTAGTAGCAAAATTTTCTAAATATATAGATAATGCAGCTTCTACTGAACCACCTCCAGTAACAACAGATTTACTTTCAAGTACTCTTTTTACAACACATAAGGCATCGTGTACACTTCTTTCCATTTCATCACAATAGAAATCATTAGGTCCTCTAAGAATGATCGAAGCTGCTGTTCGAGCTTTGGGGCTGCAATAAGAATACACTTTTTATTCTATATAATACAACAGAAAAACAGACATTTTATATGTGTACAATAATAACCAAGCAAAACAATCACACAAAGTACCTTTTGATTAATATAAGTTCATCATCACATATTCTTTCCTGAACAACTTCAGCTGCTTCACCAATCATATTTGCATCAAAGCTTTCTTCACCTAAAATGTTTAAAAATAATACAAAAATACATTTACTGCAAATTGGAGTTCAATTGTTTACTATATAAAAATTTAAATAATTTTCATTTATAAGATATTCTAATTTTATTATAAATTAAAATAATGCAATGTATACCTTCCATGTTGGTCAATGATGTTAAAAATGTTGCACCTGTAGCTTTGGCAATTCGTTTCAAATCTGCTTTTGTACATCTACGTACTGCCATAGCACCAGCTTCTACAAAGTACTTAAGACAAAGATCATCAATTCCTCCAGAACAAAGTACAACATTCACTCCTGTTGATAATATTTTCTGAATTCGTTCTTTAGTAATATCTAATTCTCGTTCACGGATTCCTTCTAATTTATCTGGATCCGTAATAAGTACCTAGAAGTCGATAAAGAAAATAAATAATAATTTACTTACAATAATTTAAATACAAACCTGAACACCCATTTTTAGTTTAGCTTTTTGAAGTGAAAAGTCTAGACAAGCAATTTTTGCATTAGTTACTTTCTTTACCATAGCTTGCGAAGCTACTGTACAGTTTAATGCATATCCATGTACTAGAATACTTTCTCGAGAACTTCTACCATGTGCTTTTAAAATATTTACTGCTTTAATAGGATATGCAACATTTCCACGAGAATCTGTAATTTTAACTGCTTGGGCAGCTTCTACAACCACGGCAGAGAAAAAGTCTGCATCTCTATTATGACAGTTAAGATAAATTGTAATAATTGAATTAATATTGAATGAAAAACACATTGGTAATTTACAAAAAAAAAATGTGTTTATAGTCTGTTCTTATATAAAGACAAATCAATTGAAATTTTATAAAAGTATATGTAATTATTAATTAATATATAACATTTACAAAAATGCCACATCAATGTTTTAAATAATAAAGGATACGCTCCAATTATTTTAGAAGACATTGAAGTTTTAGCAACATTAATAATGCACTCTTTTCCTAATTCTTCCACAGGAATTGTTAGATGTTCTTCAATATATTTGCAAGCTTCTTTACAAGCCAAACGATATCCACTTATTATAGAAGTAGGATGAATTTTTTGTTTCACAAGTTCATCAGCATTCTTTAAAAAATAATAAGTTATGTCAATTTTCTTGAATATATAGAAATTGATGATTTAAATACTTTTAAATTATATACTGTTACATTTAATCAATGTTAGCAATTTACAAAATTCTGAGAGAAAACTTAAATTTTTGAAATTAAACTTACTTTCAACAATTCTGCTGCTACTATAACAACAGAAGTGGTTCCATCACCAACTTCTTCATCTTGAAGTTGAGCAAGTTCAACTAATACTCGTGCTGCTGGATGTTCTACTTCCAGTAATCTTAAGATAGTAGCTCCGTCATTTGTGACAGTTACATCACCAATATCATCAACAAGCATTTTATCGAGACCGACAGGGCCCAGTGAACTTTTGACGATGTTTGCAATGGAGCATGCTGCCATTACTAATATAACAATTTATAATGTTAACCATGTTTCATTGAAATATGTTAAAAAACATTAAAGATTATAAATTCTTTAAATATGGTTAATAATTAATGACTACACATAATAATGAATATTTTATTTAATAAAATGTTTTTTTTAAAAACAATTTGACTAAAATGGCTGATTAATCATAACCACATGTTTTTTAGTAATCATTTTTTAAAGAAAGTACTCGCTATTATATTACCATTTTGGGTTCGAATTGGAGCTCCTGATTGCCGAACTCCTCCCACTGTTAGAGGGCTTGCAAGGGTTGACATTTTTAATACGAATTAGGATTAAATGCAATTCTTTAACAGAAAACCGAACAGATCCTATAAATTGTACTTGTGAATACCAACTTTTGAAATTATGATACCAACGTAAAATACTTTTTAACCATTAATTTATTTCAAACAAAATCGTTTATAAAAAAATATTTTTTAAAATATTTGATATATTGAAAATGTATCCCTCTTCACTTATTACGTAAGTTCTTTTTATAGACTGAAATGTAATTCAATTAAATGAATTCTTAACTAAATCGTTGTTAAACTTCATTTCAATGAGTTTATAAACCATATAATTTATATTTGATTTTTTAGTATTTATTTGCATAAAATTGTTTAAAATATTTATGTAAAAAAATTGAAGTGAATTGTTATCTATACCAGAATACATGATATATACAAACCATGTCTGAATTTATATAAACCCACATACGCAATTAGATTTCCATCGTACATATGCACACCCACAATCATAGGTACACATAGGATACCACCAGTGTACATTAGGAAAAAAAAGAAAAAATGTGGTTTCTTACACTCAGAATGTGAAACAAAACTTAAAAGAACATTATTTTGACTACAACAAAAATGAATTAATACTTCTAAAATAATATTTAATAAAATAGTACAACTGGATGGATGTAAGATGTCATAAGGTTAAACAATTTGTCGAAAATGAAATATTTCAACTAAACTGGGTTTAATAATTAGTTTTAAAATTATTAATAAGAATTTGTAAAGTGTTTATTTGACAATATATTTACTTATTTTTTCATAATTGTTCCACTTTGAAAGTGCTGTCTAAAATAAAAGAAGGAACATTTTCCTATTTTTTATTTTTTTAAATCTAAAAAGTATGATAAATCCTATGAAATGTAACAAGTCAAATTACGTTTTAATAAATGAATAACTCACTGTTAAACAATGTACACAGTGTTTACTTTTTACACACAATAATAGAAATGCATTCAACAATTCCTATTTTTTATATTATATTTACTTATTAAGAGGATATTGGTGAATACATTTCAAAAACTTATAAGGTACACACAATTAAAATAATTAAAAAAGTATGATTAAATATTAGTGAAATCTGTTTCAAGGTACAATACACTGAATTTAGAGACTATATGATTTTGTTGTTTTTTTTTTTGAAGACTATACAGATATACAGTCTTGAATAAAATTGTACATATAAATATACTAATTGTTTTTTTATTTACAGTACAGGTACAAGAGTAGTTCTTTAAATATATATTTTTTGAATAAAAAATAAGCAATTTGTTTTTTTATTTAAAAATGCTATAATTGTTACAACTAATATTTAAAATACCTACTTTTTTGGTCATTTCCTTTTTGTAGATTAAATAATAAATTGTATTTTTTTTACCAAATATAAATATATATATATATATATATATATATATATATATATATATATATATATATATATATATATATATATATATATATATATATATATATATATATATATAACAAACATAAATTAGTTCATACAAATCTGAAGTATTGAATGTTTACTTATATGTTACATTCACAAATATCTATATATGACATTTTAAATTACATTATACAAAATCACTTTACATTTATTATATTTTTGATTTTTACTTCATTGATTACAATTGCAATAGATAAAAAAATAATAAAAAATACATGAACAAATTTATACCATTAATATTATTTAATATATCTGTTTTTTCGGTTAGTATATTTACAGCAATTTTTTTCTCTTAAAACAGATTTCACTAATACTTATGAAAATTGCCATTTTAAAATATTTGTAAATATTTGAGAATCGAAGTACATTAACACAATACTTTGTTAAGAAAATGATTTGTATATATTTTCGCATTCTTCAAGAAATAGTGTCCACTGAATTACAATATTTAATTTTATTATGATAGTGTAGTTTAAGAATTAGGCATGTCAGATTTGTTTAAATGAGAATATATTTGTAATAAAAACAGCTAAAATTACATGCAACAGAAATTAAAGTCTACCTAAATAGTTAAATATAAAATGTAAGTTTCATAGAATTTACATTTCTTAAGACTTGATCAAAGTTAAATAATATTTATATACAGGTGTTTATGAAAAACTGTACACAGTCATTTTCAAGCAGTTAAATTTGCTGAATAATAAATGTAAAACGATTTTCAAATATACATAAGTTACAGTGAAATATTAAAGTGGCAATTTTGTTAAAAATGAAGTTTAGCTAATTAAAATGAGATAATTCATCACAAGAATATTGAAAAATGCATGCATTAGTCCACAAAATTTAAATATTTTTTAATTTTTGTACTTGAGAACTTTTATATTCAATATTTTTGATAAATCCTCATCATTTCCAAATTAAATAAGAAATTACTTTATTTAATATGAATTTGATGAAGATTTAAAAGACAAATATTTGTCTTTGAAACAATTTTGTCTTCTTTAATAATGCTTTATTTTTAAACAGTTACAATTAATTTTATTTTTAGTTCTCATTTTTATTTTTAAATATAATTTTATTTACTTCACTATAAAGTAAATAAAACAATTTAATATTAACCGTGGATTAAAAAATGAATGTATTTTTCAGTATTAAAAATATAACTTATGAGATAATTAAGAAAAATAATAATTAATTCACAAAAAAGTTGCTGTTCTAATAGGCCTAAAATTGTTTTTCATATTATTTTATAAAATTTATATGTTTAGTATATAATTACAATATCACGTTTTAAGATACAAATTTTATTTATAATTATGAACAAAACTTACTTATTCAGTGTAAATAATAAAAAAGAATACAAATAAATATTTGATAAACAAAATTTGCAATTTTTAAAAATAAACGATAAAATTATAAAAAAAATCATAAAATGGTTTATCTTTCAACATGCAATAAAAATATTAATAGAACAGCAACTTTATATATAGAAAATCAAGTTATTAAACATTTCCATCAGTGATTACCTCTTTGGTAAAGATGATTATTTATAAATAAAATGATAAATTTATACATGCTCATAATCTAAAAATAAAAGAATTGTTACATTAAAAGAAACTGTTAGAAAAACAAAAATATTTATAAGGTTAAACTAGACTGTACATGTTGTGAAGCCTAGATTTTAAACATTTTTTACCACAAAATATAATGTAAGCATTAAAATTTAATTTGTAAGTTAAAAATGAAAATCCAAGATTAATAAAGAAATAAGTTAATATACATATCGACTAGGCTTCAATTCCATAGCTAATATTTTTATAAACTGTATTTATTATTTACTTTAAAAAAAGTATGAACCTAATCATTAAATGTTATTCTTATATCAAAAAACCATACCACTTTTAACTGGAAAGTAATTTAAAATCACTTTTCTCATACAAAAAGAATGTTTACAAAATGAATGTATGGAGTTCATAAAAAATGTTCTGTAGAACTGCATTATAAAATTTACAATTTCAATTTATAATGTAGGATTATCGAATTTCTGTCCTTTTGTTACAACAATATCTTCATATGCTGCATCTTGTTGAAGTTGTAATACTTGAAACTTCTTTAAAACAAGCATACTATAAAATTTCTGTGAAACCTAAAAAGGTGAAATATATAAATGTATAATAATTTTTTTTTTAGATATATATATACACACACATATCTGAATAACAATTAAGAAGTTAATAAGTACCTGCTTTCTGTTATTTCGGTGTGTCATTTCTGAGAAGTACAATTTATCAGATCGCAGTAATTTAACTTTAACCGCAGTAAATAATTGTGCTGCACGTTTATTTAATACACGTTCTTCAAACTGTTCTACAGTTTCATCTTGAAGTTGTTCTTCAACACCTGGGCCAGTTGATGGTGGGAAATCATAATCTTCATGCCATGGAGTACTTGGACGTTCTACACCAGTACCACCAGGTGTTTGTGCACCAGTTATATGCTCTTCATAGCCCATATTAGCCATCTTTAAAAACATAATATTGCTTAAATTGTATATATGATAGTATAAAAATTGAATTTAAATATAGGAATTTATACATATAATTTAGAATTATGGTATATTTGGTATCAAATATATGTTCTATTTTTACCTGATCATATCCCATATTTTCCATTTGTAATTGACCTAATTGTTCAAGTTGCTCTAATGGTCTTTGACTGTCTTCATGTTCAAGATGTGGTGTTGAAGGTACACCAGTAATGTGTGAAGTTAATAAAGATTCTGTAACGATTGGCGTCATTGGAGGTTGATCTAAATGAGTTCCATGTTCTTTGAGTATTTCATGCACCTGTAATTGAATTATGATAACAAATACATAAATAATATTAATTATATGTAAAAAGGAAAGCTGTCATTAACATTATATATTTGTGGTTTTTAACATTTACCTGATCGGCTTGTAATTGTGGAATTGGCATATCAACATCCATTTGAAGAGGTGTGGGTGGTACCATTGATGAAAACTGCATAGGTGTTTGTGGAGGTGGCATATCAATATGTTCTTGTAATGATGGTGTTTCGAGAAGTTCTGGTTGAGGTGTTTGTGGAGGCAATAAAGGTGTTGGAGGTGGTAAAAGTGGTGTTTGCGGACGCATAAGAGGAGTTTGAGGTTGTGCAAGAGGAGTTTGTGGAAGTAATAATGGAGTTTGTGGAGGTTCCATCATTGACGTTGATGGCATCATAGATGCAAGAGCTTCTTCTGGTTGTAACTGAATTGGAACTGGTGTTTCAGGCTCAGGATGTAACGGTGTTTGGCTCTATAAAATATTATTTTTATTATATGTGAAAAAACTGTAATTAGAATGGTTTTTTAACTTTTATAAATATAACACTTAATTAAAAGTATTAAAAATAGACTGTTTCCAATAGTGTATTTAGTGGAATTATAAAATACATTCTTAATATAACAATAATATATTAAAACTTACTGGTTCAATGTCTGAGGGATATTTACGTTTCCTTGTTAAACGTTTTGGTATTCCAGGTGACTGTTCTAGTGCTGCCTGATCTACATCAACATCATGCCTATGCTGATATTGTTCTATATTAAGAATGTCAGCATCGCCTAACATTGCAAAATCTTCTGTGCCAAAAGCTCGAGAAGTTAAATGTCTTTGATAATTCTATTAAAAAATAATGTCTTTATATGCATATGGGAATATATATATGTAACAAAATTAATTTTAGACTTTTAAATACCTTGAATAATAATCGAGCTGGGATTGGTCTTCCAGGTAATGCAAATAATTTTTCTACACCTCCAGTTTCTTTCCAGTGCATGAGACGTTTTGTTGGAGGAGCAAGATCTAGTGTTGTGACAATATCACTAGTATCAGATAATTGGTTTTTCATTTCTTCTCCTGATATATTTTTTACTTCATCAACTATTAACTTTCTTTTACGTTTAGCTTTTGTAAATCCTATTGAATAAAAAATGAAATGTATAATTGTGAATGAATGAATGAAAATATATATATATATACACATATATATATATATATATATATATATATATATATATACATATATATATATATATATATATATATATATATATATATGTATGTATGTGAGATACCTTTTAAAGCTGAAGCATCTACAGGAGCTAAAGCAAAACTTTCTTCTTCATTTTGTAATAAAGTTGTTTGTTCATGGGGCGCTACACTAGGTGGAGGTTCAAGAGGAGCTACACTAGGTATTTCTTCTGCTATAACAGGTAATGGTGGTTCCATTGTACCAACAGTATCTATACCACTTTCTGACGGGCCTAGTAATGAAGGAAGAGGTGATGCTGGTCTTGAATCATCAGAACTAAAAAAATAAATTTTATTAATTAAAAAGTATATAAATAAATTATATATATATATATATATATACACATGTAAATATACCTGTGTCCACCAACAGATGGCGGTCCTCCAAATTGATCACCATCAAAATGGTCATCATCACTATCTGCATGTTGTGATTCAGCAGGCACTCCTGATGAAATTCCAGTTGATGTTTCTGGTATAGCACTTGTTTCAACAGGTGGTACTTCTCCCATTGGAGCATCATCAAATAAGTCTCCTTCAAATAATCCTCCAGCTATAAATGAAAAAATCAATATGATATTAAAAAATAGATATTACTGTCAGTAATTAATATAATATAATATAATATTATATATATATATAATATAATATTATATATATATATATATATATATATATATATAGTGATTAACAACAAAAATATTTAATATTACCAATGATTTAAATAAATTTTTAAATTTTTGCTATTTTTAAAATGAAGAATTATATTAGTAAAAACTTACAAATAATATCTTGTCCAAGAGTACCTCCAAAACCATCATCTCTGATTGGTTCATCAATTTCCATTGGTGTTGGTTCAGAATGAGCAGATGATGTTGATGGTAAAGGTTCCTTTTCTTTATCCATTTGGGATTCGAGTGAAGGACCATCACTGAACAGAAGATTTCCTTGGTCCATTGATGGTTCAAGAGCTGATGTATGCCGTAACATATCTGGTGAATCTGTATCAAAACCCATATCGCCAAACCCATCATCATTTGTAACTAAAGATATATTTCCATAATCTTCTCGCATTGTAATTTCTTCAGCTCGTGTTTGATTAAGACTGAACTGAGCTTCAATATCAACATCACTAAAAAATATATTTATTTCTATTTATTGGATCAACCTTACCTTATTAAAATAAGTTCCTATGTTTGTTTATATATATATATATATACACATATATATATATATATATATATACATATATATACATATATATATATACGTACATATATTAAACTATTCAAAAATAATTAATATTAGAAAACTTACTTTAAATCAGGCATTGCTGTATCAAAGTCATGAAATACTTCTGGTAATGTGATGGCATTAACAGCTGCTTCTCGGTTTTCTTCTGGTAAATCAACCATTCCTGGCCGAAAAGCCATTTTAATTTTAACAAACGCTTCATTACAGTCTGCCAAGAGATATTTGGCTTTCCGAGAATAAATTCTAACAACACCAAGAAGTAAATGTCCTGATGTTCGCAATGCCATTTTTACTTTTGGTTGTAAAATACCATCAACGGATTTTTCTATGTTTGTCTCAAATACATGAGCTTTTGTTAACTTTTTATCCCAATGTGCAGCTAACCAAATTCGAGCCAATGGCCCCTTTTTGGCCAGTACGAAATGTGCATAAAACATGATGAAGGTTTAAGTTTTCCTGTTGTTTCCTATGACCCATAAAAAAGTTGAGGTTATTACAAAATATTATTTTATATACAAACAAACGTTTTAAGTTACAATAAGGGTTTTTTAACTATTTGCAACTACTGAAAAACATAAACTACAATAAAATTTGTATCACAACAACAATTTTAAATATTTATATTTTAATTGGCGCCTATTTATGTACCATAACATAATTTATATTTTGTGCAATATATTAAAGACAATATAAATTAAAAAACATGTTTCTTACTAAAATTCGAGAATACTATTTCACAATGTCACATAAAAATAAAATACATAAATTTAAAAGATGTTCCATCACAAACGAAACAATTCCAATACTGTAAACATGACAATGAGATAAAATGGCGTCGTGTCAAATTGCACTTCGGCGGTTTATCCAAAATGGCGTTGAATAGCGTTATGCTGATCGGTTTACATAGCAATGTTTATTTATATTATATTTTAATTTATTAAGGCTATTACACAATCCAGATCAATAATTTATAATTCAAAAATAAAATCAGGAATCTATTCATCTAATATAATTTTTAAGTTTTAAATTTAAATCTATTTTTACCTCTAACATAATAGTTTCGAATATTAAGCACCTAAAATGATATATATATATATATATATATATATATATATATATATATATATATATATATATATATATATATATATATATATATATATATATATATATATATATATATATATATATATATATATATATATATATATATATATATATATATATAAGCTATCCTTTAATAAATTCTGACGAAATTAATAAATATACTACATGTTTATATATATATATATATATATATATATATATATATATATATATATATATATATATATATGTATATATATATATATTAATTATTAGCATTCAGTTGTTTTATATCTATAAATGTTAGTTTTGACATTATTTTTTTGTAATTTCATATTTATTTATAAATCTAAAAATGCTTTTTCATTTTATTATTAATATTATATTTCATTTTTTTATATTTACTGAAGGCAGTTATTCATTCAATACTTTTTTTAATACATCTCATTCAGATTCTATCGATAAAATTCATGATTTCAAAAATATTCACCTTTGCGCAACAGACTGCAAGAAAATAAAAGAAAATTCGTTCACGAAAATAAATAAGTATAGTTCCTTCGTAAACAATTATAATCCACAAAAACTGTATTCATCTGCTTGTTTTAAATGCGCATGCTGCATAACAATTGGACAAGAGGTAGTTTCATTTGCATAATTTGTGAATACTGTAGTCCTGTATATAATTTATATATATATATATATATATATATATATATATATATTATATATATATATATATATATATATATATATGTAAATATTTCTTTTATTATAGTTATATACGACGCTAAAGGCTGTAAGTAATAAATTAGAACAGATTAGTAAGGAAATATTTATTTTCCACCTGAACAACATTTGCGATAATGGATTTGTAGAGTAAGTTTGATAGATTAATATAAAGTATTCAATATATTTTTTTTAAAATAAATAATGTGCCATAGTCTTATTATTTATAAAATAAAGATTTCTTAAAAGAATTATTAAATGATATTAGTTTTAGAATAAAAAGCAAATAAATTAGTTTTATTAAGAAATTATTTGAAATATTATCATGGAATTACGATTTGTGTTAAATAATATTTCGGTTTGTTCTATTACAGCTTTGGTTTAAGAGAATATGAAGGCAGATATTTAATATCTCAAGCTATACATCAAACCTCTTACGTACCTAGTCCCTTGGATGGGCTATGGACATTGAAGTTTAGTAAGAAATCAATTTCTTTATATTTAATTCTATTTATTTTCATTTTGTTTAGATTACAAGAAGTATGTCGTATCTATATTGATGAATACGGTCCTGAACAATTATATGCAGAATGGTTACAAAATAAATTTAATTCAAATTTGAATTTTATACATAATTTATGCAGGTGTGTTAAAAACAAGAACTATGCAATATTTACATACATACATACATATATACACATATATATATATATATATATATATATATATATATATATATATATATATATATATATATATATATATAATGTAAAACCTTAAAAAATTAATTAATTGTGTTATGTATTTGAAAAGCAAGTAATGAATTGAATAACTAGTTCTAAGGAAATAAATTTACTATAAACACAAGGATAGTGTACTGCGTTTTAAAATTGTAATTAATATTTAAAAATCTATTTGAAAAATATACACTTCGGTTAATCAGTAGTTTTAATAATTGTTTGTATGTGTTTGTTTATGGGTCCTTGCACCCAGCTGTAATTAATTGTTATTTATTAATAATTTAATAAAAAAAATTTGTAGGAGCAAAGGAATATTCAACGACTGTCATAATCTTCAGTTGGAAGAAATAGTTATCGATAAATCTACATCGATTGGTGAAACATTACTATCGTGTTTGGAGTATTTTAATATATTTTAGTAATAAATGTACAACTAAAATTGAAGTAAATAAATAATTATATATTTCTTGTCAAATCCCTGGATGTTGTTATGAGTGCATTTTTCCTTATTTGAATCGCGTTTAATTTAAATACAGATTGTAGGAGTGGCGTCGATAGTTCAAAATTATACATTATTTCTAACCAGTCCAATAGTCTTCAGGCGAGATGTTTTTTCTTTTTTTGGATTCATCTTCACTTTCCTCCTGTGTAAATGATTCGCGTGATTTTGTAAAGAAATATATTAATATCTCTTTCATATATTTAAACACGAATGCTCTTTTATGCCACAAGCATTCAAGTAACCAAATACTTAAACTCAAAAAATGAGCAAAAAGCATAAAAACGAATGCTGAATAAACATCTGAAAATTTAGCACTGATAAAGAACGTCGGGTTTTCACATCGCGGCATCGCAGGTAGCATTTGATCACGAATTCGCTGAAGAACAGCAGTTTCTCGAAGACGTATCATGCTATGAATATTAAAAAGATGATATGTTTGGTATATGTCTACGTTCATGTATATGAAATAGATATATTTTAGGCATGTAATGTGTTTTCAAAAAAACGTTTATCTATTTACCTCAAATTAATCAATTTTCTGTATGATGAGTGCCTTGGTAAAGGAAATGCTAATGGTGTAGCCGTTGATTTAATAGGGATTTCTTTTAATTTACATCTACAGCTGTATGGATTAAGTGTCTGCAATGCTCGTCGAGCAATATGAGACGTTAGAAAAAATGCATAGTTTCCTTGAGACGCGTTTATCAATCCTGGTGCCGCGTCAGTAACAGAATTTTTTAGAAATCCCCGTAGAAATATTTCACGTAAACGAGTGTCATTTACATTCTAAAATAAGTATGTTAAAATTTAGAATTAGTTGATTAATGATGCGAAAGAAATTAAATACTTCAATTAAAAAGAATGTAATACAAGTTATGTTTTATTTATATCTGTTTAGTGTAATATTATATATATATATATATATATATATATATATATATAT
This sequence comes from Acanthacorydalis orientalis, assembly GCA_034766995.1. Taxonomy (NCBI): domain Eukaryota; kingdom Metazoa; phylum Arthropoda; class Insecta; order Megaloptera; family Corydalidae; genus Acanthacorydalis; species Acanthacorydalis orientalis. The sequence goes on along the minus strand of CM068321.1, from coordinate 28,488,128 downwards.
ATATATATATATATATATATATATATATTTGTATATACTATACAGTGATAATAAATTTGAATGGTTTTAATTTAGAAAAGTAATGTGGAAACTGATCTGTCTGCGAACTAAACTTCGAAAATAAGTATTTGAAACAAAAAAATATATATCTACCGTCAATTAGTTACTGATATTTATTTAGTTGAACAGATAATAATAGAATTGCTGATTTTCTGTTAAAATATAACATATTTACTCTTAGATAAGCTTCATCCTGACCATTTTTTATGTAACCAATATCAAATCCGCTATCTAAAACTTCCTCAAGTGATTTTATACCTGTACTTTGTACAGACAGCACCGATGTCATAGATGCTGCATATGAATTGTAAATGATAAGTGCGAATAACAGACTCAAAATAATAACTATTTTTCCAGAAAGGTTGAGCGGTTTCCAAACGCTGCCTAAAAATATGTTAACGTTATTTTACTCGAAGTGTTACTAAACGGACTGATTGTTTTTTATTGAAGGGTTTTTCAAATTTTCACAAATAAATCAACACCTCACATTGTTTTACAACTGTATTTAGTACGTGTTATGGGCTGTTTTGAAACGTAAATATGCGGCATGATACAGATTCTAATATTTTCAGAACGAAGATGTAGATTTTTTGATATTTTGTCCAAAGAAATCTTTATGGCATGTTAATTAATTTGTAAACGTGAATTTAGCGACCATGATAAACTATAACTGATTTTTTTCGATTTTAATCTTTTTTTGTTAATTAATAAATTGTTTCACCAATAAATCTAAACTTAAAATTAACGGTTTATAAACCTGTTAATAAATTTTAATGATTTAAAATTGTCTAACAAAAAATTATATACTTTTTACCTTGCATGCACAAAATACCGATTATCCAGATAATAAAATCCATTACTGCAGATCGATATTTATTTTTGTCATTTTCTACTTGTGTATTCAATGAGCATACTCTTTCTTTTGGTAAAAATTTCTCATTATTAGCCACTATAGTTTTGAATAGTAATATCATTGACATTTTATGAATTAAATGGGCTATTAGTGCAATAAGTAGTGATGTAGTAAATACTCCCACGAATAAAATTGGAGAAAAAGGAACTACGAAAATATCTCGAAGAGTATTTGTTTCCGGCGGATTCAGATAGATATTACGCCTGTAAATCGATTCAGTCAATTATTTCATTATTTATTAAAATGTTTGATCTATTTTTATACTCATATAAAATAAATTATTGGTATTGAAATGTTTTCGGTTACACAATAAGTAAATTTTTAAAATATTGTCCAAGTACTTACATAGATTCTAATAAAGGATGAGTGAAATACATATCCTTCAACCGTTCATAAGTCATAATCACGTGTTCAATCGCTAAATCAATCGATCCTTCTGTTACAGCACCAAGCATGTCTGTCCATGATCCTTCATGGTTTTTATAACCGAGCTTTACAAACGATTTTTTTTCTAATCTGTAAGAGTATAAATATCATTCGAACTAATATTTTTTTTTAAAAAAAACGCAATAATGTAAGAAATCAATATCAATAATCAATTATTTTTCCAAATTAGTTGATATTCGTAGTGATTTAAGGGAATAAAATTTATTTTTATGGAAGTTGTATATTGTAACTGTGATGTCTTTTTCTTTCTGTTTCGTCACCTTGTTACTTGATTAATAATCAGAATCTGATTGATTGATTCTACTTACGTGCCGTTTAAGAAAATTGAAACGTATTCTAAAATTTCATTCAGATCTTCTTGGTTTCCGTAATTTTCCTCTTTTACAGCGTCAGGGTCTGCATCATATACAGCAGTAGCATACGAATGATTCATTATACCTACTGCGAAAGGATAACCTTTTAAGTTGAGTCTTTGTTTCATGACAGCGATTCGTAAAACTTTTCTTAATCCATATTTAAGACTCCAGAAACCTAACGACGTAGAGAAAAATGCGAGATACTTTAATCTGGAAAACGTTAACATACGGAGTGTTTGTATGGCGCACACCTAAAGGAAGAACTTCTAAAGAGTCGTTATTATCAGGACGGTATTTGAAAATTTGTATTATGCCGTATTCCCCACTTTGCCTTTCTGTTAAATAATCCACATCGTACTTAACACTTTCATTTAAAGTATCATTCATATTTTCTTCTAAATTTTCTGAATATCCTAACTGAAGTGGCGATGATATTTCTCGTTTTTTAATATCATCCTGTTGTAAAACGACAATGGACGCATTCGGAGAAGACGTTGTTTTTTCCGCACCCGTATCTACTTCACTTTTATTTTCTTGTTGAATGTTAATACCGTCTTGAGCAAATAATACTGGACACAAGTTATTTTCTCGACCGTACGATATATCACGATTACCTTTCTTACGCGAGCTTTCGTATAATTCTGAAGTCCTTGCAGCTACTATGACATTACTATGAAGTGCCATCGGCGTGTATCTTAATTTTGTGTCAATGAAAGCGGACCGTTTGAAGTATTGTTCGTTTTGTGGGTTTAGTAGGATCAGTAGCCACGTGTAATGTTCGTCAAAGAAATCTGAATAGGTCTAAGAAATGTAAAACAGTTAGATCAGATTTTATACTTTTTAAAAATATTATTTTATGTTTAAAAAAAAGGTAACAAATCAGCTTTACCGTCTGTAAAAGTTCTATGAATTCGTTTAAAATCATTTCACTGTCATCAAGAAATATAATAATTCCCATAAAATGACGGCGAATTTTTAAAATGCGGTTCAATTTTGGCGTCGAGAATGAATGGATAGATGTTAATTTACCCGCTTGGCCAGCACATGAAATTACTTGACGAACTCCAAGCGTAACACAACCTGAGTAACATTATGTTGAAATTAAACGTGTCATTCATGAAACCAGGTAAATAAAAATTAAAATAATCTAAATTATTATATTTTTGAATAAGGATAAAATTTCAAATGTTGAATACATTCTTTAAAATATAAAATTGATATTCAGTGCGGTTGAGAAATGTACGAACATATTTATGCTCGGTTACATGAAAATTTTACCTGGATCGGCTCCATGATCAAATATTACTACTTGCTCGAAATCTTCCCGTACAGAAAAATCAATTGCTAGTTGTATTGCTTCAGGATTACGCGTTAATGATGATTTGTCGCATGCTTTACGCTTATTTCCTGATTGTGTTGGATTTGGAAGTGGAATATGTTCGTCACTCATATGAGTAAAACAAGCTGGCAAATAGAATGTCACCATAAAGACTATTAATATTAGTTGTGTTAAAATTAATTGATTCATTTTTCTGGACGCGAATAATTTATTTTAATGAAGTTTACATGCGGAAAAAATGTAAATCGATTGAGTACTGTTTTTATATTTTCAGTTTTATCCTTGATGAATACAAAAAAAATGTTTAAAAGCACTTTAATTTTTAATTAGATTTTTTTTAAATTGATTATTCTTATAAAAGTTTAATGAAGATTTCGAGTGCAAAACACATTACATTTTATATAATTTCAATGTACTTTTACTAAATTCTTAATAAATAATTAATATTTTCATGATACGAAATTGATATCAAGTATTAGGTAGATCCTTCACGAACTCACACTGTGAAATGATGAAAATAAAATAGTGAAGCATTGCATGTTTAAGTTCGATGAAAAAAGTGTATAGATTGTTCTTTGAAATTTGATTATAATATTACTTAATTTACACCAGCCTGAAATAGATTACAATTGATGTCTGAAAATATAAAATCGAAAACAGGTGTAATAAAAGTTTCATCATTAGTAATTTGTATGATATTAATAATAAAGTAATTTTTATGTATTTGTAGTATGTTTATATATATGAGGATCATTTAGAAAGTATCGGTCATATACTTTTAAAATTAATATAAAAACAATATAGAATTTATTTGAATATTTATGTATAGTTTCTGGGCTTATCGACTCACCTTGATCGAATTTAGAAATGTTTCTGTACTCCTTCAGCAGAAAACACTTTTAAATGAACGAACAATAAGACATGTATTCTTCATTTGCATGGTCTCTTGTCTCTTAAAGAATTTTTGACTGGGTCGAAAAATTGATAATTTATGAGAGAGTTAAGTACGAAAAAAATGATATGCATATTGAATTCTATTACCACGAGGATCCGTTTCAGAATATGTTAAAGAATCGATGAAAATCCTTTATTGAATCATCACAGTTATCAAGGAAAAATAAAAACATTATTTGGATTTATGAACACACACTACTGTTTATATGACATTAAGATTGTTATTTTCAAATAGAGAAATCATCAAATATCACACTGGTGTCACATTAACGCCAAAGATAAAATGATAAAACACATGTGTGTTTTCATATAGATTACATTAAATGTACACGTGCAGTAGACAACTTTAATATTATTTAGAATATTTTTTATTTATTTAATACATGCATGCGATGTTTTCTTATACGATTGTTCCGTGAGGACAGTTTCCAAAACAAGAATACCGTTATTTATTTTTTTAATTCACACTCATATAACAAAACGTGATATATAAATGTTTATACAGACGAGTCTATTCGAGAGATTGTAGCAATTTAATACTAAAGTTGTCACGAATGTGTCAAGGGTGTTAAGCTCGATTTGATGATTTTTTTCCAAACAGTCCTGACGCTTGATTTTTTTAAATTTTATTTAATAATTTTGATGAATCATAGGTATATTTTTAATGAAGTGAAAAGGAAGTATTTATCATTTTTATCTTCATTTATTGTTTGTTTTTTGAGAATAAAAATGAATACAAATGCCTAAGTGATCTTAGTATAAAACAAAGTCGTACAAGAAATACAATATAATGATAATATAAAAATATTATTATTAACATAAAAATCTTTTTAAAATTGTAATATTTTATTCATACCTCGGCTGATATAAAAAATAAATTTATTTGTTTTTTTTTTTTTTATCATTAGTATTTATTTTAATAGCAATAAAATAAAGATATATACACCAAATGAAGAGTTATAGAATAAATGAAAGAAAATGTTTAAAATTTCCATTTGTTGACTCGATATAGGATTTAAATAATACAAAATCTGTTTTCTAGAACTATATACATACTACTATAAATGTAGATCGACTGGATTAAATAAAATTGATGATAATTAATATCATTTTATCAAAAACTGGATCTTATGTGCCTTCGTTACGGCGTCTTTGAATTGAATTGAAAACAAATGTCATTAATGAATAGAACATAACTGATGCATGAATTTTTTGAAAATTTGGATAAAAATCGCACCAGTTTTTAACATGTAAATGTTTTAATATTTTTAAATAGTAAAATACTAAATCATTCTACTTCATTACACTTCGAAATACAAACTTCATTAATATAAAAACGGAAAGCTGTATGAGAATTATATTCGAGTATACAATATGAAGAGTTCAATAGAGAGTATGAAAATGATAAATGAATTTTCGAAATTAATTATTCTGTAATATACACACACTAACATATATATATATATATATATATATATATATATATATACATACATACATAGATAGACAGATAGATTGTCTATATGTTTGGGTAAATTTTGTCTGGATTTGTAGATTTAACATAATTTCCAATTTGTGTAAATAATGTTTTCCATTATGTATTGTTATGTTTTATAGTTTATTTTATATTGTTGAGTTTTAACATAAAGATTGACTGTTTATACAGATGAGGGTAAATATTATTTTAAACTTGACAGTATTTATAAGATCTCTTATATAGAATTCCTTACTAATCACAATTAAAAATGTGTTCTTTTCTTTATTAAACAATTTTATATATCAGTAGTAGGGATTACTTATTATTTTTTTTAAACTTAAGCAAATCACATGTCTTATAAATTATTATAACAGGTATTATTTTTTATAAATATTATTTATTATATATTTCAGTACCGAATATGAATGAATGAAATAACATTCTATCCACCATTGAAACTATTATCAATTGTTTTCTATTTTTTTAAATCAATGAATAACTGTTTAAAGAAAATAAAATTCAAAAATTAGACCGGTTGAAATTACGGTTAACGACTTTTTAAAAATAAACAATGAGTGTTTCTTTTTTTTGAAAATGTTCTCCACAAGTACTGTATTGAATATGAAATTAATATTGATTCTATATTTTTTTAAAAGTAACTCTTCTGTATATAACTGCTTGTGCGAATCTTAGAAGTGACTTATTAGTTCGTTTCTTTTGCAACTAGATTCCATTTTTGTTATCTTCAGGTAGATTTCGAGCTTAAGTTTAAATTCCACTTAAAGATACCAACAATAGAATCCAGTTATATACAAAGCCTTTATATTTACCTATAAATTCAACCGTATCTTTATTACTATTCCAGTCCCGATAATATATTTGATTTTTAATATACTTTGGAAATATATACAAAGATGTTCTCAGAAATTCGTAATATTTGAAAATATATGAAATATATGTAAATTATTTGTTGAAGGTAACGAACGTTCATGGTAAAGAATAAGCAACGAATGCTCATTTAAAATTAAAAAGATATTTCATAATTGATATAAAAAGTAGTCATATTAAAAGAAACAAAAAAGTTATTGATGTAAAAAAGCACGTCCAGTAAGACACATAGATAAACTATGTTCATCAAGATATTCGACTAATGCAAAAAAATACATTTTATGTATTATTGAATTAAATATTTATATAAAATGACATCAGAATTGTGTTTTGTTTTTTTTAAAAAAAAATATTTGAAATACAGGAGTGTTGTTTACAATAATGAATATATATATATATATATATATATATATATATATATATATATATATATATATATTCACAGATTTTCTACGTTTTATTTGAAAAGTTTTCTGATTACATGTAACGACATGATTATTTTTAAACGAACGTTCCTAGCTGCGGCACATCCGTTATCATTTTATTCAAGCCGCCTTGTTTGATTATTTTCTCGATGACTGTGACATTTTATATAAATCATTTAAAACGTACAATATTATCAGAAATGCTACATTTTCACTGTAATTGAGAAGAAAAATATTTGAAATTGTACTGTAGAAACACATTATCGGTCATCACCGATACCTCAAGGTTCATACGTGTTATTTGTATAATTAAAGTTATTAATTTAATACTATAATAAACTATGACGAAAGTAATAGTTGACAAATTGTCAACAATAGAAATATTTAATATATTGGTAGAACGTATCGAAATGTTACGCACGTATATTTATACATTATCAGTTATTATAACATAATATTGAAACTTAACGATAAGATTGATTTTATAGATTAGAAAGGTCATGGGTTTGTACATCATGAAGAGAGGGATGTGTATACATATATATATATATATATATATATATATATATATATATATATATATGTATATACAATCATGTTTATAATATTGAACAAAGTATAAAAACATTAGATAATTCCAGCACAGTACATAATCACCGATACAAATTCACATATATTATTATAAACTATTCAAATAGAATATTATGAGTATCATGTCTGTTTGATTATATGTATACATGATTATTTCCTAAACAAATCTCATTTAAAAAATTAAAATTATAATGAAGATGAAATGCAACATTTAATAACGGTGTTCTTACAGAAATAGTTAAAACGAGTTTTATTAAAAATATGATTTGTTTTGATATTTCGTTTCATTTAAATTCTGTTTGTTCAGGGACGATGAAAAAATGTATGTATGATATTTTTACTGGTACTTTTAAAATATGTTAATGTATTGTACTCACTGAAATATCTTAAATTAATGATTGGCGTGTTTTAATTAAAACGTAATCACATTAATTTACATGAATGTATGTATATATATATATATATATATATATAACATATTTTTGAAGTTACTTGCCATTTTTAAAAATTACAAAAATAATATTATGTAATACATATAATGAATGAAATCAAAGTGTGTTATTTAAAATTAATTTATAAATTAACATTAAAATAGAACGTTTTTTTTATTACTTATGTACTAAATTTATCAAAGTTTTATAAAATGAGCTTAATTTTGTTAATATATTAATTTTATTTAATAATATAGCCCACAAGTAATTTCATGTGTGAAAATTAGCAGATATTAAGAGCTGATTGTATTTTTTTTATCTTTTGGTGTTTTCCGGAGAAAAAAATCAAATACTTTTCTGTGTTTGAAGTAGCTGAATGATCACAATGTATATTTTTTCTGTATCATGGCGCCTTGAAGATATTGACGTGGCCGTCGAGCAACACTCAAAAACGATCGATTATAATTTATTAAAGATTTTTGATCGGTTAAAGTTTTGTGGCTTGTGAGATGGAAAAAGAGTGATATCAAAATTAATTTGGCATTCAAGTATCATGTTTCACTTTTATTAGGTGACGTCTGACTTTGTTTGTTTTATGATCGATTTGAACTTGAGTAATATCTTCATGTGGATTTTAAAATTAAAGTAGAAGAAATGAACTCTTATGTAATTTAAAAAAAATGCGCAGAACATCTATAAATTTATTACATTTTTATTTATGTTTTTTTTTTTTACAAAAAACATTAATAAACTTCTTGTATGTTGCTATATGTAATCGAAAACTCTTACATATTTTTATTAGCATACTAAATCTAAATCAGTCCTAGTTTTTGTTTGATTTCATTAGGTAAAGATAAAAATAAAAACAATATTATTTAGTTACAAATGAGTGATGTATATTTGCGTCATATAATAGTATAAAATATTTGTATTATTACGTTATTAAATTTCATTATAAAATGTTTATAAATGCCTCATTGAATAAATCTAATATTTTCTTTTTAATAAAACAAACTAATATAGCATTCGAAAAACATATAATGTATAGAAGATATATTAATGGATGGCATTTAATTAATTAGAATTTTTGAAATAAAAATATTCTTCTGCAATATTTTTTAAAATAAATGTGAATATTTATATGCATGGAATTTAATGAAATTAAAAGAGAAATTCGTAGTAAAATTGTTTGTAGAACTGATATGAAATAGATTTTTTCAACTGAATTAATTAAATTGTATTGTAAATAAATTCTTCTATACAATTTAAAAATATATGAAATATTTTATTAAATGATTGAAAATAAAATTCATTTTTGACATTCAAATATAAATTATTATTTTATTAAAGAAATAATACGTATTTTATTATTACAAATAATATATTTATAATTAAATTGAAGACAATTAAACAGTCTCTGAAATACGTATACTATGTAAAAAGTGTTACAAAATGATTATTTCATCTGCTGAGTTATTGATTCTATGTTATAATAATAGATTAGTGTATCAAACGGAGATTTCATTTAATTGAGATTGATATAGTTTAATTATTAAAACTATGAGAAAGTAGTAAATAAAAAAATTAAGTCATTTGGATTGAAGACTACCTCTTGACTATTTTGAGATTATTGTTAAGGTCATTTTTTGTTAAGACGAGTTTTGTTAGTTAATGCCAAGTGCACAAATACAATTTGTTCAAATGATAAGTCTCTGTTCGATTTTTCAACATTACTGCTGTCTCATCACAGTTCAAGATTTGATCAAAGACAAGATCTGGAAAACACACTTTTTTTTCAACAATTTTTTACAACTCGCTGCTTAAATTTTAAAATTGTAGTTGTAATTTTTATTGATATAAGACGAGCGAATGAAAGAAATGTGTTTGTGTTATTTTTCTTTATTTCATAGGCATAAAAAGCAAAAGATTTCCGTCTCTATTCAAATTTTATGGATAATAAACAAAATTATATATATTTTAATATATATATATATTAAAAAAAGTTCAAAAAACTATGGTTTAACCTTGAAGTATTATATAAAAGGATGGATTAAATTATTCCAAGCTAGTCATCGAACATTCATCTGAATCATTCCTAAAATACACAAACTAAATTTGCATGTCTTTAATTTCAGATGAGTTTTTTAGACTTTCGTTATATTAATTTACTGTTTTCAGATAAGTTATAATTAAATATTTGATATTTACAAATAAATATTTACACTAAGCGCTCAAGTACTATCCGTTTATTTTTTCATCAACATATATATATATATATATATATATATATATATATATATATATATATATATATGTTTATGATAAGATAATCACGTAGACCGTATTTTTTCAAACATTTCTTAATTAATTACACTTAGCGATGTTTAATTGTTTGAATAGAAATGAGAAAAAATTAAAATAAAATCTAAGGGTTTCAATAACTGTAAGATAATTTTAACATACGGTACGTGAAGAAAATTGATAATATTAATTGGTATTTAGTAATTGATATCGGTATTAATATTCATTATTTGAAATTATCGGTATTGAATTTTTTTGAAATCGACTCACATTATATATATATATATATATATATATATATATATATATATTAATATATATATATATATATATATATATATATATATATATATATTAATATATATATATATATATATATATATATATATAATTTTTAGATATATTAACATAGGAGACATTCAACTGACTAAATAAATGTTTGTTATTACTGTAAAAATATAAATAACAAAACCTGTACGCAAAATATTTTTATAATTTCAAGCGCCTTGTGTTATGAAATAAATAAAATAATGTCTGGTTCCGATATTCAGTTTTGTGGCTTGAATTTCCTTCGAAACAAAACCATAATCTTTTGAAGCGGTATCGATCAATCGGCGTGTTCAGAACCTATAACTTTTCAGCATGTGATTTTGTAACAATATAAATCTTCCCTGATCGTTCAACGATTTCCATGCACTGGCGCAAAGTGAAATCTAGTTATTAAAAATTTATAAAAAATTTGTATTCTAGAAACACATGTCACTGGAAAAATATCCGTGTATCAAAAATACAGCTTTAAAATTAATCTCAGTTTTTTTTTTGTTCTATGCACATTTTTGAGATCACTTTCTTAGCATAAACGAGAGTGAAATTAAGATGTATTTCTGTTTTAACTGATAATCACTTAAAGAAGTTCCTGTTTTGGAAATGAGTTGTTGCCTGAAATACAACTTAAAATATCAATTAATGTAAATAAGTATATATATATATATATATATACATATATCTACATTTTGTTTGATCGATTATATATTTATTTTGTATATAATACACTAACCGTATCAAGAACTATGATCCTCAAGAATATTAAAGAAAATAATCGAACCTTAAAAAGTTATTATATAAAATGATAAAAATATTAATCCTTTTTCTGAATTTTCGTTCAATTAAATTTTTCTTTTATGTTTTCATATGATTATATCATAACATCCAAGGAGTTGCATGCGAAGCTTTTTTATTTAAAATTTTAGAAGTAATAAAAATAATTTCAAGTTTTTTGTGTAGAAATAATAATTCCCAACCAATTAAAACGCTTCTCAGTCTAATATTCCATTTTATGGATACATGTCATCATCTTTCACGTAATTTGTAAATTTATTTATAATTTGAAGACTTAACACTTTTGTAACACACGATTGCTTCTTCAAATATTATGATATTCGCTTTAATTTAATTATTTGTCTGTGCAGTTAAATCAACTATATAGCCTGTGATATTCAAAAAAAATTAGTAAGAATTTCAATCTCAGCTCATTATTTCTAATTGCTCATTATTTCTAAGATATAAAATTTAATTTGGTCGATGTATATTCTTGTCGTCATACATATATTCATAAAAACACATGCAATGTATTATTTTTGTTAGCATATTATGAACAGATTGATAGTTTTTGTGGATATTTACATTTCAATAGATAGATTCTATTAATTGCTACTAGGCATTATTTACCTATCTCCTTTTTTCATGAAAATATAAGATTTATATTGTTTATCTGATAATATGTAAAATTTAATGTGGAAAATACTTTTTTTGAAATTTATTCAGATCTTTCAAGTTATACTTTCCTCAAATAATTTCTGTTCTCTTATTGAAATATTATATTATTTAGTTCTTCTGAATAAAAATAAAAACAATCTATAAATACGGATATTTGGGAATATCCAATCATCTTTTTGATGTGAACTTTTTTTACGTTCATTTCATATAAAAACTCATTATAATATTCAGTTTTGCTTTTTATTGCTGTATTTTCGGTGGTTTTTTTTCTTTTTTTCTTTCTATTCTTGAACATTGTAATTTATTGAATATTTTGTTATTTATTGTCAGTCACGTCCGTTTTATTTTTAGTAGTTGATCTCTAGTTTGGAAATGTCAAACGTTATGCAAATATCTTTAAATATATTCACTTTTTAAATATTGATATTTTTTTTAATCAGTTCGAATGTCTGTGATTTCATTTAAAATTTATACAAGAATCAAAGTCCTGGTAACATTTAGAAATTAGTTTATTAATATTATACTATATTACGGAATTGTCAGTTTGCTCCATGTGTAAATAAAATGAAATTAAATCGATTTGTTAAATATAGAATGAGAGAAATAAAATTTGCAGAATAAACTAATTACTCTCTTTATGATAAAATTGTCGCTTGTTTTTTTTTTTTTTTGAGAGAATGAAATAAAAGGTAACAGTTTCACTATTTATAAAAACAAAGTGTATCATTTAATGAAATGACTCAATAATACTACAAAATACTGCATGATTTTTAACTGCAACAGAGAATGGTTAACGAACGTCTTTCGAGGTGTGGGTATAGCATCGACGTTTATTCAAATGCATGAAATGATACGTAGGTTCGTCTTTCAAATTCCGACTTGATTCGTTCATATTGAGCAGTTTGAATGGAGGTCCGTTCATTGTTTTTAGTACACAGGTGTCTATTTTTTTAATACGCTGAGCTATCAAAAAGTAAGTATCTTGTATTCAATGACGTTCAACTTGCAATATATACGTTAAGCATCAAGCGAAAAAGCTCAGTACGGTCTGTTTAACGGTTTGATTTAGTATTGTGAATTGGTTATATTTATTTTTGTTTTTCTAGAAGAATCGTGTTTGGTATTTTCAATTTTTATTAACGGCGATATTTGTTAAATAAGGTATTTACAGTTTTTTTTTATACCATTTATTCAAGTGTTGTTCATGTGCATTTTTTATAATTTAAGTGCAGTTTATAAGAATTATTTTAGAAAAATGTCAAATACATTTAAAGTATTATGGTATATATATATATATATATATATATATATATATATATATATTTAATACAAGAAATATATTATAACCATAATATATGTCTTGTTTATAAATACATGTATGAGATTTTGTTTATATCAAATAAATATCTATTTGTTTTTTTTTTGAATAATTGTAAAATAGTTTTGTTACATCTTAACTGATGTTCCTTACATACCAGTAATAATAATAAAAACATATTATTCAGAATATTAAATCCGAGAAAAAGAAATATTATGAGGTATCAAACTTTTATTTGCTTTATTTAAGTAATAATTATTATTTAAAAAAATAATATTGAATTGTTTAAAATTTATTTATATATATATATAGTTTTTATTTGTTTTTATATATTGTGAGGTCAAAATTATAAAATCAAAAAAAAAATGTGGATTAAACTCATTTACGATTGCATTGTATAGAACAGAGATACTACTTTTCGGTTATGTTTTAATAATACAAAATTATCCAATTGGAATAACAGTTAAAATTATATATATCTATATATATATATATAGATAGATAAATATTTATTTAATTATTAAGAGATGTCATTGATTGAAAAAATTACTAATGCATTTGCATTTAAGTTCTTAAAGTGTAAAAAATACATTTACTTATAATGAAAAATTGTGCTGAGTAAATATGAAGCCAGTTGTTGATATTCTTGACATTTCATATATTCTATTGAATTTAAGTAGTTAAAATATTATTGGTAAAGTTTAATATATATATATATATATATATATATATATATATATATATATATATATTAATAGCTGTATAAAAATATCATTTTTGAATATCATCTTATATATATATATATATATATATATATATATATATATATATATATATATATATATATATGTATATATGTTTGTGTGTGTATGTATCATCAATTTTAATACTCAACGTCTCTGAAACCACAAAAATTTATTACCAGAAATAGATTAAAATTATGTTGGTTGGAAATTTTGTGAAAAACAAGGTATCTATTGGAAATTTCAAAATATTTTTATTAATTTTAAAAGTAGCTTTCGGTACGATTTAAACATTTGCTCAAATTATATCTAATTTATTCAATAAGTCTCTCTTTTTTTATTTATAAAATATTGGAAATACTTTTAAGAAGTGAACAATTTTTCTAAAATAATTTAATTAATAAGTAGATTCAAAGGACATTTGATTTTTTTTTTAAAAAAAACCAGTAAGCCTCGGTTTAAAGACATTTCAAATAAGACAGCTTAAATAAAATTTTCGAAGAAATCGGTCGGGAAAATTTAAATAAAAGAATACAAACCGTAATTTTGGCTTATGTATGTAAATGACGGATTATCCTTTATGGCCAGAATTTGAATAACTGTTTTATTTTTATAGAAAGAATGATCATGTCTTTAAAATTCAATTATAAATAAATATTATAATAAATAATAATTATAAAAGCGGATGACGAACGTTCATTTTTTCATAGAGGTTCTCGAACTTGCAAGGATATTCATTTTTATGTCTTGAATCTAATGTTTTCGTCAGTGAAAGTATTCAAAAATAAATTGATAGGAAGTCGATAAAAAATAAAGTCTTTGTTCCTTATTAGAACCAATATCATCGGATACACTGTTCTGTGTAAACGTATTTACAATTATTATTATTTTCGTTAATATTGGGTAATGCTTTATTAGAGAATTTTATTACATATTTTGCATTGTAAGAAATAATTATCAACAATAATTAAAAAACACATAATTCGATGTTTAAACATATAAAATAGTTGGTTTTTATTAGGTAGAAAGTACGTTGTTTTAAAACATTTCGGAATCAAACAATCTATAAAAATAATTATACTTTCACATACCACCGTAGAATACAATTTATTTTAATTTATAGACTATTTTCATATAAAAAAAGTAATTAAAGACTATTCAATTATGCAAAATCTGTGTCAATACGATCGTTTAGTTATTCTGGCGACATTAGATAATTTGTTCAATCAAACTGTAAATACAAGAAACATATATCAAATGTTGACTGAAGTGTTTAAATATTTATATTTAATATAACGCATTTTACAAATATATATATATATATATATATATATATATATATACGGATTCAAACTTTCAAAATTTAATAAAATAAATATATTTCTTCTTTTTATTAGATTTATTAAGTAATTGATTTTTATAACTAGTCTTTATAATATTCAAAGTTAATACAATTTATAAACTAACTTCTACGAAAGAGAGTACGTATCAATAAATTTCTATGTGTTTTTAAACTGTTCTTTGAAATTGTTTTTCGATACAAGTAGTTACAGCTCGTTTGGAACGCCACATAATTTGTGTCAGTATTTCATAAGGTCTTAAGATATGAACTTAATAAAAAAGAATAATGTTTTTAAAAGAGAACATAGGTGAAAGAACTTATTTTTTATTTCTATATATTGTTGGAAGTCAATATTAAAGTTTTTTTTTTTTATTATTATCGACCAGTTTTTGCATTGAGAGCGGATTTTAACTGTAATTCATGCTCTATGTGTATATATATATATATATATATATATATATATATATAATATTAATATAAAATATATACCATTTAGTGTCACAGTCTATGATTTAATAATTAATAGGAATTACAATCACAATTACAATCAAGGCATTGTAATAGAAACCTGATCGGACCTTAAAAAAATACCGATTCTATATATATATATATTATAATGTCACCTGATATAAATGCAACTTAGTGTTCTAAATTCGATAGGATCAGTATCCGAAATATGTAACAATAAAAACGTTTTTGTGAAGAAAAACTGTAGACGAGTGAAAAAATTAATTGTGAACTAACGAGATCTAACTTTATCTGATCTGACTTGGCCACATTTCCTCTAATTTCGAATTGAGTAGACTTAATTTGAAATGACCTATCGTACTTTAATTTATCATAACTTATCCAAACCTAACAAGAATTATCTCACGTGATCCGTCCAGTCATACTACCTATGCGCTTATATCTCGAGGTAAATTTGAAATCAAAACAAAATTTTTATCACATATTAATTACATATTCAATTAAATTGCACGATGTTTTCTTCGGAGTATTATTCACGGATGTTAAAATTGTTTCTGTTAAATATTACTTCACTATTTTAATTTCGTCTCTCGTTTATATTTAAAAATTGGTTTTTCAATATGCACTAACAGTTATGAGCATTTTTTTAAGTATTACAGAAAGTAATTATGGAAGTGATTACAGAAAATATAGTTATTATGCTATTAGTTTTAATAGGAATGTGTTTACCGAACAAGAAAAAAAAACATGATTTAATAAAAATGAAATTTGTATGTAGAAACTTTGTTCTGTTATATAACGACATTTTTTTTTGTTTTCTATCGTTCATTACTATTCTACTTCAAAAACTTTAAGTTTTTCAAGTGCACATTTTTATTTAATTTTTACATAAAAAAACGTTTTTCATTAAATTTATTTTCATTTTGGTAGTGATTATCATTACAGTTTTATTAAATTAAATGAAACCAAGTTAAATAAAATCGAATCATTTGAAAATTAATTATATAAAATAATAAAAATGTGTACAAATTAAAACATTATATATATATATATATATATATATATATAAATCGTTAAATATTTTTATAGTATTAAAAGATAACTGAGTTTAACAAAATTTCCAATATATTATTTAATTTCAGTATTAATTATTTATATTTTTATGTATTTTGTTAATTTTTCTTATTAAGAAATTGTGACAAGCTATAAAATCAACAATTAACCTTGAAGAAAAATAATAATCAATTATTTGAGATTCATGTTACATCTTTTTGTTTCATATACCAGTGAAAACGTGTGTCAATTGAGCATAATACTGTTTAATGTTAATTGAAATGAAATATTGCTTCATTTTAATAATTAATATATATATATATATATATATATATATATATATATATTAAGATATAAAATGGATAAACTCATATATTTATCTAGTTTTGATTGGTTTCAGTAATTAACATCAATCATAATAAAACAAACAAAAACTATTGTTTTATTTCTTTTACTATATTTTAACTGCTGATCGATTCATTTAGAGTATAAATATTTTCTGTTTTCAATTTTTGAAATTCATTTTCTTTTTAATATTGTCATCGCCACCTTTGCACTGATATACATTTTTAATGTCTTTTAGTACCAGTTCGGATCTTATATCATCTTCTGGTACACTTCAATTAAATTTATAACTGTCTGTTTTTATATCTGCGATACCGTTGGTATATTATCATCCTGGTCTCGGTTCTGTTGCATTACTCACACATGATTGTGTTACGATCAGTTTATAGATACTCAGTATTTACATACACTTTGCAGTTAAATAGAAACAATTTGCGGTTTTTAAATTAACTAATAATACTAATGTAACATAAACTAATCATATTTAGTTTTTAAATTTATTTGGAAACAACTTAAGGTCC
The DNA here is from genome assembly GCA_034766995.1 of Acanthacorydalis orientalis. Lineage (NCBI taxonomy): Eukaryota > Metazoa > Arthropoda > Insecta > Megaloptera > Corydalidae > Acanthacorydalis > Acanthacorydalis orientalis. The sequence goes on along the minus strand of CM068321.1, from coordinate 28,470,380 downwards.
GTATTGATTAGATATGTAAAATTATTAAAACATTTTATTATTTTTATTATTTTTTTTCAATATAACTTATGATATATTTAAATATTCTTAGTATGGAAAAATTACTTCGTTTTGAATGTTAAGTACTTCATTAATTTTATATTTTTTCTATTTTGAATATATAATTAAGGTATATTAATATTTTAAAATTTAATATAATACAATATTAATCGTTTATGGTGATGAAATCGTCATGTAACAACAATATTATACATATTATTACATAAAGGGCGCATTCTTGCGTTATGGCCATGGATAGAACCATATATATATATATATATATATATATATATATATGCATACATGTATGTATGCATATGCTCATGTAAATAGTGTGTAGAGATGTATGCTATAAAAAAATTAATTTGTGTAGATTCCACGAACATCCGTTCATATTCTTTTATTTCACATTTTCAACATTGACACACTTGTAACTGAAATACACTTGTGATGAAATTGTGCAGCCTCTACGCATCTAGAAATTTTGTAATAATTCAAGTTCATGGACCTCATAAATATCTTTTATTCTTTTGTTGATAAGTGTATGATATAGAGTATTTCCATATTTGAAATATGGTCAGATTGTTACGTTTTTCTGTCACATCACATCAGCCGATGATGAATTCCATTTTCGCAATCGTCATTAATTAAAATTTTGTTCATTACTGAATGACCTTTTTTTATAAATAATAAACATAAAAGTATAAATACTTCCTCAATATCGATTTTTAAATATTACTCAATACTTATTATAATATCTAATTTTAATCAATTATGTCTTTTAGGTTTTTATTGATCAATTATGAATATATGAATTTATTAATTATATATATTTAACCAAAATTGATGTTGATTGTATTTAATAATTATATGTATTTATATGAATGTATAAATTCGCACACATGTTTTTATATATATCTATATATATATATATATATATATATATATATATATATATATATATATATATATATATATATATCTAGATAGACGGATAGAGAGGTAATAGATATTATATAATTTATTAAAAATAAAACAATTCTAGATTTTCATTTCAATTAACTCATAAACAACAATTTTAAAAATAAATTTGATAATTGGTTACAATGCTGTTTTAAATTGGCTCAACAACTTTCACTTAATTCGAGTTTTTTGTATATGAGACCAAATATCATTTTGCTAGTAATAGAACGCCTGTTGAAAAAAATATAAATAAAATTAAATGAAGGTTATATTGTGTTAGGTTAGTATACTTTCCTACTGTATAATTTATGATAGTGCACGGACTTTCTGTATATTAATCATTTCTTTTAAGTAATAATTATGTGAATGATGTACAATTATAAATATACAGTTATATATATATATATATATATGTATACATATATATATATATATATATATATATATATATATATATATATATATATATATATATATATATATGAGACTTTATAAGTATTTGATATCACACTTCCATACATTAACGATTTTGTTCCTTCAGACCGGTTACCAAGTCTTCCACCGCTTTTTCCAACCATCTTTTCTTCGAGCCTATTTTGTCTTCTTTCGTTTTAGACAGCCATTCACTGTATTGATTTTTTTTTGTACTCTAGTTTTCTGTTTAGTACAAATGAGCCAATAATTAGTTTCTTTTCTGATTTGAGTACAAAACAAATGCATAATTTAAGTTTATATTTTTGTTTTCGTAAATAAAAAAAATATGTTGTTTTCTCATCATTTCTACTTAGAAAAAATCATTTACTTTCAATTACTTTGCATACTTATGTCATTGTAACAAATTACAGTATGAGGATAGAATTTGAAGTTATTTTTGGAAAATATTCAAATTTTCTGTATTAATATGACTGCATAATATTCAATTAACTGAAGAATGCATTCACCTGTGCACAAGAATGGAAATGAAGAATATATTTATGTTTGCTTGAAATTGTTGTATGCACTGACATTTAATTCACTTGGGATATATATATATATATATATATATATATATATATACGTTACCAAAATAATGTGTTGTAACAATCCTCGAAAATATCTGACCACTTGAGATTGTAATGTAGAAATACAAAATAATTTGTATGAGGAGAAAGTCCACTTATATGTTGCATCTTGAATAATATTGTATATGAGTAAGTACCGAATGTAAATGATTATCTTTATTATTTTATAGTAGCAATATTCACGGTTTTAGTATAACGAAAACCGTTGTATGTTTCCATAACCTAAATAAAATAATAATAATAATACGCAACAAGTTCTTTTTTAAATACAATGTATGTTAAGTTTGATATGTTCAGTAATGAATAAATTATTTAGCAATGTTGATCAATTGCATATTTGAAGATTATCTGACAGATTCGAATATGTTTCTATGCAAATATGAACAGTTACTATTTAAAAAAAAGTATACAAATCAGATAAAGTTCCTTATAATAAAATATCGCCCGTTTGATTATACTGATACTAATTTCTAAATAAAAAAAAAACGTATATTTTATATTCGTATTCGAATATATTTTCAACTTGTTTGAATTAAATAGCTTCTATAGATATTTTTCTTATGTCATACATGAAAGTCACGTACACACGTTTTTACGTTTTTTATTATTTTATTATTTCTCCTAGCGAATTCTCTGTTTGCACGTACACATAGTGAAGCATTTACTAAAAGAAATGAACCTAATTTTCCACTAGTTTATAATTTAGCTTTTTTTTGTATATCATTTTTTTTAAATGTATCTGTTATATCAATCCAACAATTATGTTCAAAATCTATGATTAAAATGTCATAACAATTGAAAGTATTTTATATATATATATATATATATATAAAATAAATTTTAATTATAAATTAAATATATGCACTGTAATATTTTTTTAAAGAAGGAATTTATGGTATTATTTATCAAACATAATGATTTAAAAATAATTTTAGAATTAAATAGAATTAAACTGAAAAATAATTGTTTGTAAAACAATATATAATTAAGAAAAAATATTAATATAACAAATCAGCGTTAAGTATCTTCTGCCGTTTATATATATATATATATATATACATACATACAACGGTACATGTAATATTTTTATACTGTTATTTGTATTCATTCTTCTAGAATTCGTCGTATATGCTACTACATTAATAAAACTACAAATTTTGTAACGAGTTAGAATTGTTTCGTCTGTGTTTATGATGTGGCAATAAGTGATCAGGTCATAAAGAGAAGTTCCGATGTATATCACAGATTAACCCAAATATCCAGATTTATATCTATGTTAAAAGCGGATATTTGTCAAAATTTCAAACGTTAATTTATATTTTTATTAATATAAATACATACAAATATTTTATAGATTTGATAATCGTTCGACACAGATTTCATAATAAACTAAATTGTATACAAAATATGTCTTTTGTTTATGACTAACTTTTTTTTAGTAATTATGAAAAATGTATGCCAGTAATTACGGCGTTTGTGTACGAAACGCGTTATTTTTAGTTACATTTTCTTTATGATGCTTTTAAGATATATATATATATATATATATATATATATATATATATATATATATATATATATATATATATCTGTATAATTATATGCGTAATATTTTATAAAATATTCAAATTATAATGTGATCCGATAAGTACTTTATTAATTAATGGTAAAATTTAAATTATTACTCAACAATATAGATGATTATATGTTCAATTATCAGTGCCATTGTACAAACTGTCAATGTCTCAAAATCGAATTCAATAAATGAAATTTCGCAGACGTCTGTTCATTTTTTTTTAGTTTTACATGATGAAAATGTCATTTTTGATAAATGTATAAATACATTCACAGAACAAAGTCCATTATTATTGTAAATTTTAAATTTAAGACGTTCATTTCATAAATTTATAAATGCTTGTGTGCGTATGTGTTCTTTTTTCTCAAGGATAATTATTACTTATGACGATATGCATTGATTTCGCTTCATTTCCACCTACAATAGAATTTTAGATATTAAAATGTTTATAGTACAAGGTTTCATTCTGTTATACACAAGGTGCATCGTTTTTCGATAATAAAAGTGTCATAAAGTATCGAAGTTTTCGTCCAAAAAGATTGAACCTTGACTCTATTAAATATTGTTATTGCTTTGTTTACTGTATATACAAAATTTAAAATATTACACGTATTTCCGAGAATTTCTATTCATTTAATGTTAATTATTCAGAGCAATACCTTCTAATTTATGATCCAGTTCGATTTTACGCAATCTATTATTTAACATTGTTGAGTGTTTTTATAAAGCAGCAAATCAATTGTCTGTTTTTTTTTAAAAAAAAAATAATAATTAACAGTTGAAATCATATTTCTCGTATATATGTTAAATATCATTTATGATAATAGAAAGGAATAACATTTACTTTTTATAAATTTATATTATTTTATTATTAACCTACATTCTGTTTATTGGTAGTTAAATATGTATCTTAAAACTGCAGTAAAAATTACATATTAAATTACGTTATAAACTTGTTAATGTTCAATGAAATTTGTTAATAATTGTAAAATAAGCAATAATTATATGGAATTATTTTTGTTCTTAATATATTTATAAACAATGGATATAAGTTAAAAATTGGTATAAGTCAATATTTTTTTTACTGGCATACACATAATGTAAATGTATAATGTTTACTGTGACATATGTAATTATGTACACATACTTGAAGTACATTGTGTCGTTACGTCATAATTAGTCAATGAATACAAAATATGCTTCAGGGAATGCAAAATGTGCTAAAAATTAAATATATATTATTTTGAAATCATCAGTAAAACTAAACAAACATACTGTACTTTACATACATGCCGAATGTATTGAGTTATAATTACATAGTAAATATATAGTAATTGCTACATTTGTCATGCAATTTTTTTTACTGTATTATAAAACTACTATTTGCGAGTAATGTGATCGAAAACATAATTAAATTATATTTACACACTTTAATAAAGAATCGAATGCAACACGTACATTAAGTGTAATTATTTTTATTTTACTTAAATAGATATTTGCAGTGACGTACCGTGCAGAGCGAAGACTATTTTTTTTTATTGTATTAATGCATGGTATTTTTAAAGTTTTGAAATCAAAATAAAAATGCATGAAAGGTGGTTTCATGTTGCGTATATCTTTCGTTGTGTGAATATAACGTTATCAGGTGTATAATTAAAAAAATAATGAAATGATATTTTCATATTGAAATTAAAAATATATGAAGAGATGGATGCAATACATTAATTATGTGTTGTTATTTTTATTGTATTTGCATACATATTAGTAAGAGTGAAAATATTTTTATCAGCACCACTCTCCCTTAATGCACCAAATACAGAAAAAAGTGGTTTATGTTAATATGATTGGAGAATGTATGCAAGGAATTATATTTATATCATGTATTTCCGCATTTTTTTATTAATTTATATGATTGATCTGTACATCCACTGTTATATATATATATATATATATATATATATATATATATATATATATATATAAGATCTGTGTGTATTCATTTGTTTTATTTTATCTATTAAAATAATACACATTAAAGTTCAAAAACGAATTTTCTCTCATCCAGGAACTACACACTTTTTCTGATCAAAACTTTTCTCTGTTAGTTATGCGTGTTCCAATGGCGATCACATATCTTCGAAGCACTAAGGTACAGAAACATGTCTCTCGTCTAAAAAGTTCTGAGTATAGATTTTTCTGTACTTTAGCGATGGAGGATTTTTCGATTGCTATCGCAAAGCGCAAGAGCAAAAATTAAAGTGATTAATCATTGAATATTGATTGGATAAGATTAATCACCAGTTGTTGAATATTTGTGATCAGATACATTTTATGTGATCCATAGAAGAGTGGAAATTCATTTGTGAAAGTCAGAAAATATGTATTACTGCCCGGAAATGTTTATAAAATTAACAAACAACTTGAATTCATTCTTGAGTGTAATGTTACTTATCAAAAAATATTGTGAAGAATATTTATTAAGTGACCACATATTATTTTCTCTCTCTTCATACACACACACACATGTATATATATATATATATATATATAATTGAAACAATAAATATGTGATAATTCAAACTATTATTTAATTAAAACATAACACGTTTCAAACATGAAACAATTAAGAAAAAAAGTAGTGAACTTTATTTTCATTTTATTTTTGGAAATACATTAATAAGAAGGTATTGTAGTGAAATATTTACTTTCTTTAGAGTTTTAGTGACATGTTTAGAATTAAATTAAATAATGAACAATATAACTAGTTCAATAAATAGAAATATTATCTAAAATAAATATTTTTCTTACTATTTCTCTGCTGCCGCCAAAATATATAGTATTTTCTTCAAAGTGTATTTATATTTTTAAAATTTTAATCTTTTAGTTATTTTCTGTATATTGACGCTTTATTGTAATTAATAATAAAATAAATATGATAATTAATTTATAATAATTTTGAAATGTTATATTACAATTGTCAATTTATTTTAATAACAAATCATTTATTTTTTTCATATTAAACAAATAATATAATAAACATTACAATCGTTCATTGTTATAGATTGAAAAATGTTGGCAGCAGGCGTGGATTTGGAAATAAATAATAAGAAGTTAGAAAAAATGTGTACAACTAACTATGTGAACGGTATCATGGAATCGTTCTGTACACAAACTGAAACGTACTTAAAACCAACTATACTCGAACAATACATAAAGAATAAGAACACACTCAATGAGAAAGTGGAACCATTAAATAATAATTGTTATGAAGAAGATATTAAAGGGATCTCTGTCGACGTGAATCGAAATCGTATTAAACCGAAAAATGGATTATACAAGGAAGTGGAGATGGACGATTTATTACCAAACGAGAACGAAAATGATACTTCAGAGAATGTTCAAGAGACGAAGAAATTAGCATGGTATCAATTTCAAACGAAATTAAAATGGGTGAACATTATAAGCATCACCATCATACATTTGTTGGGAGTGTACGTTTTATATCAATATCTTTTCGCGTGTAAAATACTTACAATTACATGGGGTGAGTTCTCGATTTTGAATACAATTTCTATGAACTGACAATAAACATTTCTTTTGTTTGTTTGTGATTAGGTCTAATTTATGGCGGAATCAATGGATTTGGAGTAACCGCTGGAGCTCATAGGTTGTTCTGTCATAGATCTTATAAAGCGAAGACACCGTTTAGAATTTTATTAATGCTGTGCTATACATCATCTGGTCAAGTAAGTGCATTTTATCAGATCAGTTCTTAATATGTTTAAATTAAAAAAACTATCTTTTATTGACTACGCTAAATCTATTTAGAAAATCATTAGCATTTCATCCATTTAAGAAGTAAGATTGAAAGTTACTTTAATGGAATTGATAAATGTTTCTATTGACTTTAGAATACAATATTCGACTGGGTACGAGATCATCGCGTACACCATAAATTTAGTGAAACAGATGCGGACCCACACAACGCGAACCGCGGCTTCTTCTTCGCGCACGTCGGCTGGCTTATGATGGAGAAACATCCAGAAGTGTTGAGAAAAGGGAAACAGATTGATATGAGTGATATCCTCAACGATCCAGTTGTGCAGTTCCATCAAAAGTAAATTTATAAATGCGAGAATATATATATATATATATATATATATATATATATATATTTATATATTTACATTGAAAATAATGAATCTTTTGTTGACAGATACTTTTTGGAACTGAAATTGCTGCTGTGCTTCATTCTTCCAAGTTTGGTACCAGCGCTCTGTTGGAATGAAACTTGGGCGATTTCAATCTCTTCTCAAGCGATCGTCCGTTATCTATTTTGTTTGAACGCAACTTGGAGTGTGAACAGTGCTGCGCATATTTTTGGCCATAAGCCTTACGACAAGTATGTATTTTAATATTAAATTTTACTTTCAGATAATATTCACTTTTAATGCATTCCTTCTGATCGAAATTAGTACATATTTCACAACAATCAAGTAATGTGTTTCATAAATCGATGTCTCAACGTTTTGTTTGTTATTTATCAAAAGTGTCACTATCAAGTGAATAAGTAAATATTTCGATCATACGTCTTCATCGTTCTCCCTTCTCAACTGTTCAATTGATTTGTGTATATTTTTACTAGACGCATCAGTCCAAGTGAAAACATTATTGTATCGATAGCAGCTATGGGAGAAGGTTGGCACAACTACCACCACACATTTCCGTGGGATTATAAAACATCCGAGTTTGGAAATTACTTCAACATGACAACATTCTACCTGAATATTTTCGCGAAAATTGGCTGGGCGTATGATCTGAAAATACCGTCAGATGATTTAATCAGAAAGACAGCATTGAAGAAAGGCGATGGTACACATCCAGTATGGGGCGAACATCACGAATTAAAATCGGATGATTGACAACGGATAATTTCAAACCGTGTAATGAACGTTTACACATTTTCTACAATTACAGTAAACATGCTTTACGTACTGCTTTTTCGAAAATTGTCTGTAAAGTTCTATTCACTCTCTCGTATACGATTTATAGATTTAAGTCATCACTTCGTTTCACGTATTAAATAATATCGTTTATTTTTTTTACATTTGTATATCTTAGTGATAAAATATATAAGTAAATAAAATAAGAAAATCACAATATTTTTTTTTATTTTTAATATTTTTATAATATATTATAGTTAATCAAGAATTAAGAATTCAATAAATTTATTATAAAGGCTTAAAGTAAAAAGAAATACTGTAATTTTATTACTGGATGTAATAAACACATATATAATAACGTATTAGGCATTTATACACATTATATATTCAGATAAAATGTAAACTAATCATTCATGATATGTGATTTTCGTTGATAGTCTGTATTTACAAGTATTTTTTAATAATATTCATTAATTTCAAAGTTATCTTTCGAATTTAATGTGTCTATATTATTTTATTTTCATTTATTAAGATAAAATATATCTCAGAAATATTAATTTTCCTAGCGATAAGCTTTCAAACCAAAGTAAGATTAATGAAACCCACTTCAAGATTCGAAAAGTTAATTTCATTAGCATATAATAATACTTATTTTCATCTATGTATAAAACTAGAAATAAACAAACGTTAGAAACGAAAAATTTAAGATTTTACATGTTGTTATCTTTTTTTTATAATAAGATTATATAAAATAGTATCACACTTATGAATTAAAAAAATGCTGATAAGGGATTACATCTGTATAATAAATATATGTAATTAATTACACACACACTTGCTAAAAAAATTACAATTTTTTTCGAATTTATTTTTGTTTTTCAATACTTGAAATTTTTATTTTGCTTCTTCATTAGTAACAAACTGTGTATACTTTTTTATTTATATTAATTTGAGTAATGTTTTTTCAAACGTGTATTTTAAAAATATCCGCTCTTTATTGGTTTTTGTGCAGGGTGTAAAATAAATTGGTTATCGTTTCATTTCTACTTAATATTACTTTAAAAATTTGTACAGTCATGATTAAGGAGCAGGGAATTATTGTCTATTATACATCTACGTTTGATACACTTTTTTAAATAATATAACATTATTAAAAATCGTATATTAAATATTACTCAAGTTTGAAAAAATATTTGTATAGGCTGTTTGAAAATAATCTATTCGAAAAATATATTATAGTTTATATTCAATGAAAAGACGACATAAAAATTGAAAAATAAATAAATAAATAATATATATATATATATATATATATATATATATATATATATATATATCTTATAGTGTCGGTGTGTGTTAGTAAATTAACTACAAATATATTAAAAACTTATCTATAAATATTTATGTACATAATAAACTGTTACCAAATGCTTAAATTATTTATTGTTGCCAATTGTTGGGTGGTATTTTTAAATCAATGAATACAAAGGTGAAGGAAATGTGATTTTTGTCAATACTTATATATCTATGCATTTTTATTTTTAAAGGTGTTTGTAGACACTAAATTGTATAATAAGTAAAGTAAATACTATTGCATTGATGTATCTCAAAAGGAATGTTTTTAATAAAAGTGTAAAATACATAATCTTTGTTTTACTTAAAATAAATTTCGACTAAAATGTATTACAGACAGTCATTAATTACCTTTCCGTTCATATACGTTTAAAGGCGTGCGTTTGGTTTTAAATCATATTTAAACGGTACCTCGTTTGAATTCAGTTTGTAATGATTTTTCTCAAATAATTAAAACGTTAATAATATAAAGAATACCGAAGATAAACTGGAAAAAAATCATCATCATTGTTTCGCATTATATTTTGAATAACAAATCAATCGGTTTTGATAATAACCTGATTTCTGTACTGAACGGTCTTCGTAAAATAATTGCACAATCTAATAACATGTTGTCACAGTAAGAATACATTTTTGCTGAGTGTTATTGTTACGAAATTCGGATCTATTTTATTGCCAATGTTTATGTTACTTTCATAAGAAACATAATGATTTACTAATAGAGACGTGTGTCTAAAATAATAATTATTTATTTTTATAATTTGTGGTCTTCGTCTTTTTGGATCTGTTGAGTGTAATGTTTTCCACTACTAGTTTCGGTGCATGTGTCATATTCAGGTCGATATTATCTACAGTTCTCTGTGAATGTAACAAGTGTCGAAACTGTTTGTAGAAGATGAAAACACGTCTGATTTAAAAGGACTGAGATCAAACCATACAGAATAAGATATAAATTGAATGAACACAATTAAATGTAACTTTATTTTCTGATGATTAATCAATTTGAAAATAACTTTTGTATAAATATATTAGAAAGTGAGAACGATGCAATGTTACAATAAAACAAGTTATTGTTTAAGAAAAGATGTAATTTCACATTAAGATATCACACTGACAATATATTATATGTGTCCTGATTAATTATTATGTATCCATACATTTAGAATTTACCTTTAACATTTTATTACATATATTATTTTTATTTTATTAGTTTATTTGCTCCTTTCAGTTTTCGCTAAAGTTTCAAATTTCAGAAGTTCTTTGCTGTCGTCGGTTAAAGCACTTTAGTTAATTATACTCGTGAGCGACATATTTACAAAAGCTCGTGTTACAAGTGACATATTCCTGTATACACATTTATTTTTTTATTCTGTATTCATATTTGGAGTTTCTCTTAAAAGTTCTTTGTTGTTTGAGAACGAATGGAATGTTATTTATTTTATGTATAATACAGAACTTATTAGAAATATTCTTTTTAATATTAATTAATTAACCGAATGAACTTTTAAACTGATGTATGGTTTTCTGTGTATATTTTTTGCATTAATACATTTACTTTCCGGTACCAAAAGCCGCTAAAGGGAAATCGGGAATAGAATTTTAAGTATTTTTTTTAATTACTTCCACAGCATTGTATTAAAGCGGCCACTTTTTTTTTCGTGTACATTTTTGGTTGTAGAGATCATATTTAGAATTGCTGAATATAAAAGTAATAAACGATTTTTTAAATGAATTAAAAATATACTTTTCATTTTTAAATTTCTAAATGACTTTATTTAATATCGTCTGTACGTGCCAATTAATAAAGTTTAGTTCATTAAAATTAATGAATGATATTTTGTTGAATTCCCTCAAGCAACGTTTAATAAATAAAAAAATACAATAGCTATTTATTTTTTATGTGTTGCATAAATATTATTTGTGACATATGTCCCTTTTAGTTCATATTTTTCTGATCTAAAATAGTTATATTTATGTAATATAATACATATATACAGCAACGGTATTATGTAAATTGATTGAAGAGATTTGATTGAAACTAGAATTTTATACTGGTTAATTCTGTGCAGACTTAAATTATAAAACAACAATAATGAAATTGTTATAAGTATTACAAATAAATTTAGTATTGTAAATAATTAAGTTGGTGTAAATTATATAACATATTTTTATAACATAACATAAAACAAAAAAATAATTCTTTTCAATGGAAATTTATTAAAATATTACAATAAAAATTATTTAAATTTACCGCCTTTTTTCATATATAGATTTCAAATGTTTTAATCGAAAACTATGTAAACAGTTGAAGTTATAGCTATGTTTGTGCGTCTGTGGGCAAATACGAATATCTGCCGTATAATAAACTTATTATTGATGTATTATTAGTTAGTTACTGTTAAAATGACCTGAAATCTTGGAAATTATAAAAGGTAAATGATAAAATGATATTTTTATGTTACATAGGGTAAACATCCCGTTTACATCATTTCTATACATATTTGATTATTGACTAAATTCAAGGACAATCAAAGTCTTTAACATTGACAGGATATTTTATATTATGATTCAATAAAAAGTTTCTCGTTTATTGCCAATGTTAACAATCAATTCACATTTCATAAATTCTGCTCATAAAAATCATATAGGTTAGATTGAACAAGTATCTGTATATTAGAATTTATTTTAATATTTTGTAGATATTTTATTGTAGCAATTAATGTCATTATGTTCATGTTGATTTTATTAAGTTTGTACATTGATTATAATAATTATCTATTTTAAATAGTTTTTTTGTGGTTTTTTGTAATATAAGAACTCTATGTATTTTTGTGTTTAAATTTTTTTATATATTTTATATATAATAAATTTAAAAGGTCTGAATGGTATATTGTAATTATTATTTTTATGCAGTAGTAAAATAAGCAATCAATAGTTCAATTTATTAATTACACTGTTATTGTCGAATTAGAGTTTAAAACTGAAGAGATATGAATATGTATTCCATGTGAACAAAATAATGTATTTTTAAAAGTAAAAATCTACATATAAGAAAAAATAACAGTATACCGTTTTTTTTTGTTTCAATTTTGTTAAATACAATACATAATCTCGTACATACATAAGCTAAGAATATGATAAGCTTTTGTAATGATTTTTTGTGTTTTTTTATGACTCAGACAAATGTTCAACTTTAAATTATAGGTACTGTGTGTAATTTTTCGACAATAGAAGGTAAAAATCAAATTAAAGTCATGTAAAAGTACTAGATGCCTCAATTCATTGTGTGACCAAATAACCTTATATGTAACCTAATCTTATTCTGTTCGGTAATTTTGTTACTAAAAATTAATTTCATTATATTTGACTTACATATGTGTTTTTATATTACCTCTTAAAGTTATGTTAAAAACAGGATCATAATAAAAAAATCAATAAGAACAAATCTTTTGGGTATTGATTATATTAATAGATTTTTATTCTGAGGTGCTGAGATGAATATTTGTTTAAAATTAAAAATTCTACTTAAATGTATGCAACTTAACACTTAGATAACATTAATAAAAAGAGTTGTAAGTGATATGAATATATTTTTAACAAATTATACATTCACATGTATTTTTGTGTCTTCTTAGATATATTTGTTATTTTTTTGGATGTGAATATATGAAAAGACTATTATTTACACATATGTCAATTAAATTAGCAAATAAATATATAATAAATAGTTGAATCTATCAAATGTGATTTTTTTCAAGACAATATTTTATCAAATGGAATTAATATTTACTGAGCATCAAAGATTTCTTAATTTATAAAAATAATATAAATGAATTCAGTTGCTGGCATTTTAATAATTTCTTATTTTTTACATTAAACTATTTTAAATTGATAATTTATTGTTAATCTTATAATAAAGTAACTTGAACATCCTGTGACAATTAATTGATTTCAGAAGAAAAAAACATCTATATATATATATATATATATATATATATATATATATATATATATATAATATATAAATCATTTTAATTTTTTGTCATTTCAAATTATCATAACATAAAAGAATAATGTAGTATAAATTGTATACGAGTGTATGAATAGAGAAATAAAATTAATAAATACAAGAACGTTATACAAACAATACCTAAAGTCTAATGTCCATGTTACAACTACTTTTTCATTAATCCGGGGGCAACTATTCAAGACGTGTATAATTCGACTTCATATATATTCTATTTATAGAAATGTCGTCGTTTTAAAGTACGTATTTAAATTTACAAACGGATTAAATTTGTGAAAAATGTATTTGAATAAATCGTCACTTTTATTTGAAAGATATAGAGTTATGTTAAAGAAGACTTATAAATTAATTAATTCAAACAACCGTTTATAAAAATCTTTTCTTGTTAGGATATGACAATTGCTATACAAAATTATATCAGAGCATTAAAATAGTACTACAAAAAAATCGATACACACACACATACACACACATATATATACATATATATATATATATATATATATATATATATATATATATATATATATATATATATACATGAATCGATTATTATATTGTTCGATTATTAATTTTATAGCAAATAATCTCTTATTATCAATTAAATAACATTAGTTAAACATTAATTAATTACATAGCCGCTTTTCTTGCAATCAATAGAAGAAAAGGCTTCTTAAAATTGAAAATATGTGGTTTTCAAATCATCAAATTGACAAAAAAAATATTAAAATTAAGAATAAGCGTATTTTTCTATTTGTTTAACTCTACATGTTTTTAATTGGTCTGTGAATCTTGGCGGTAATGTATAATTTTATCTCTTCTATAAATTTTCGTCATTTCTAGACTTAAATATCTATGATTTACACAAAGTAATCATGAACAATATGGATACAGAGAAATAATAGAATATACAACATGTTTTTGCTTCAGTTCGAAAAGTAGGTAACAGTCCGACACTGAATAGTATTTTGAAACAGTTAAATTAATTGTAATCAATGAAACTTGTAATAAAAGCTGTCTAGGAACGCCATAAATTATTGTTTTAATAATAAGAAAAATATATGAAAGATAAAATATACACTTGTCGGATCTGTAGATACTTTTTAAACTGTCGCAAATGCTGAATCGATGATTAAAAAAAAATGTTTTTTGTCAAAATTGAGGAATTTAGTCAGCTATTATGTGAGAGTTGTCTTTTTAAATTACCTATTTAAATCAATATCACTTATTTGTTTTGTTTTTTTTAATTTTGTTTCAAAAATCGAAGTGAAGATTAATACAATGTAAATAAATAAGTTTACACATTTTTAATTATGAACGACATGCCTACTCCCGTATTGGATGAATGAAACATTTATGGATAACATAATTCGATAAGAGAAATATGTTACCATTAAAATATATCTTGTTTATTGATCTGAAAAAACTACTGATACACCGTTACAGATTCTTATCACACTGACATTGTAAATAACTAGTAAATTATATGTTACATTAACTAATTATCACCAGAGGATACATCTAATTAGATCTGCGTACCGTTGAAATGTGTATCTGTAATTATGATACTATTTTTGTAACATTTAATTTCTTTAACTAACCATGTTATTAAATTGTAACTGACGGGTTTATATGATATACTTACATAACTGATATATTATTTACTATAAAGGTATTATAATTAGAGTATTTTTAAATGTTTACGAAATATTATGAAACTTATAAATATTTTATATTTGCTAATAAGACGTACTTATCTGAGTACGTATTCAAAGAATTCTTTAGAGATCGTTATATTCAACATACGGTTCCAAAAAAGATAAAACAATATTTGCTTTACACTGGACTTTGGTTAGCAAACAAAACGCATATAGTACTTCAGACATTTTTATATGTAAAAAATGATTAGGCAGTGCGTACATTATTATTTTTAGATAACTGTCTGGTAATGTGTGTGAAAAATAATTGATAAAAAAATATTTTTAGAGTAAATGTTAATTATAAAAAGAAATTTTAATTAAAAGATTGAATTAATAGCTGCATACATTTGTCGTTCATCTTTTTTTACCGTTTTTTTAATAATCTTTGTTATAAAAACATTAGTTTTTATTGGTAATATAATTTAGTTTTAAGTAATTATATGATCATTGAGCATTATTCAAGACTAATAATCGTTAATGTATTTTATATCTCCATTGTGATATATCTTTACAATCTGGTCATAATTCAAAGTTAACATTTTTCCAAGAATACGTTTTTTAATGTTTCCTTCCCTCCATGACAAAATAATACCTTTACAATAAAAAAACAACAAATGATTTGCTGTGTTTTTAAACATTTACGGTTGTTTATTAGACATTAAGATGATGAACATTAATAAATGCTTTATGTAATATTGTTCTGTACAATTTGCAATAAATTTATTTTAAATTATTATTAGGTAAAGAGATAAAAAAAATGTTTATGAAATAATTGTACTTAAGAACGAAAGATTTTCAATTTTACCAAAAGCATATCTATTATCATTTCAAGGAGAATATTTTCCAAGTATTGTAAGAATGTTTATTTTTAAAGAGATAAAATAAATCGATTCAGTATAATTAATGAAAACATAAGAAATTATCATTTATTTAATAATTATGTGTCTCAATCACACGTGATACATTGTCAATGCATGTAATATGGTTTTAATGAATTAATTGAATCTGATTATCGTAAACACGTGTCTTTAAAATTAAAATTAACGTTTGTGAAAAACAATTCAAGCGTTATAAATGTCATGGTTCAATTGTATAAAAAATAAAATTATTCGTTGCTAGCTTCTTCTATCTGTTAATCAAAACAACGTCATGATTGTTGAGAATGATAATTAAAATAGAGATAAAATTAATTGATCAGTGTTAATAATTATAAACATATTGTAATAAATTTCTGGATTTATTTGAGATAAAAAATATGTATGTATATAAGTTTGGATTAAATTGTTTATCTATTGTAACATTATGTAAATCATTATATATTTTTTATTATTAATATATGCCTTAAACAAAAATATTTTTTTAAAATCAGATTGGCACCAATACTTTTCAATAAAAGAAACAATACAGACTTGTGATCTCCAATTAAACTTGTATTTATCTTTATTTTCGTTCAAATTTTATATCATTTATTCATTAACTCTTATAATAGCGTACTTAGTAAATAATTAATATTTATAATACATTTTTTTTTGATTGGCTATAAAAAGTTATGATAAAAATTTTACATGTTAAATGAAATAGATATGAAAAAAATGTTTATATATCTTAGGACTACAATTTTAGTGTAAAAGTAGTTCTATTAATTATACAGTATTTCTTATTTTTTATTGAGGCTATATTATAAAATTTATAGATAATTGTTTTATTAATATAAAGAAAAACTATCCTAAAACTATGAAATAGATACAAAATATAAAAAAATACTATTTTAATAATATTTTTCATATTATCTAGCCGTGTAAACATGAAAAATTCTCACGTTTGTGGTAAGAAAATCTTAAAATTATTGACCATTACAATGAATACGGCTCAACCAATCAAGAATAATCGTTTGGGACGGTATCTCTTTCTTTAACCATTTCGTTACTAACGCGATACGTATGTCTCACCGATTTTCAAAAATTCCTGTCGTAGAATTACTTTACATAGTGAGACCACTATAAAATACAAAAAGGCTAGTAATATTTGCGTTTTTCGGTTTTATCGTTTCTTTACATACATGAATAAATCTACTTCTCCAAGATAGTTTCTTTCCTTCTTAAGGGTTTTTATGAAACCAATTCAGGAGTACCGCGACATGTGAACGACTGAATGTAAGGAAAAATCTATTAAATAAAGACCGTTAGGAAAACGAATTTTTTTCTCACTGTACGTTAATATTCACTGTAGTATCATTTTTCAATTTCAGTTAATAGAATAGTAGAAGATAAAATGAAAAAGAAATACAAGCTAAAAATATTAGTAAAAGTGTCTAGCTTTTATCATACGTTAAAAATACTCATAAATGTATACTGTATAGTTAAAAATAATTATTTGTAAAATTATTTTGAATTCCTAGAACATGTAACAAATAAACAAACCAAATCCAGATTAGATTTTATTGCGCTTCACAGTGTTTAAACAATTCCGTGTGCTCATAGTTATACATATATATTTATAGACACTTGAACGCGAAATCCCAACGGCTTAAAGCCACGTAGTGTTTCTATTCAAATTAAAATAATGCTAGAGAATGGACTTTGATCCAATGGGACCACTCTGATCTCATATGATGCAGTAGTAAACACGACCTTCAAAAAGTTTAAGGTTTCACTAGCTTGTCTGTGTAGAGGTTGGCTTATAAACGGCTGTAGAGTTTAAATGAAAATATTTTACTTATTATTATTATTATATAATTTATAAAAACAATCATCCATTTTTTAAATTATGTAATTTACATGCGTGTTTATTTTTTTTATCAAAAAACCTGAATAGCCAATGCAATAATTTCTGCGTTGTTTACTTGATAATGGAATAAAGTAGTAATTAAATATCGAATTAACGTAAAAAGTGTTTATGAAATAGAAATGTTATGTCTTGTATCATTATTTTACAATTATCTATACAATGTCTGCTCTTTGTAGATTATTGCTTTTACATTTGTATTAATTTTCCAGTATAGCATTAAAATACACAGCCATTTTTTGATTAAGAACGAAATTATTTAAAAGGAGTTACCGAGTCTTAACCTACACAACATTTCCATTAGAATTCCTACAAAGAACACAGTCCTACTGATAATTGTTTGCTTTCGTGTACTTTGTAAAAAAAATCATATTATTGAGATTGTTATCATATTGTTGAGATTAATTAAATAAACCATATTTTACAATTCTCAATTGAGGTATATGATTTTTTTAACGAGGTGACTTTTTATGTTATTTGACGTAATTAAAAAAAAATTCTCGTGTGGTCAAGTGTGATAAAATATTAGAATAGTGTACTTAAGTGGGTTTAAAACGATTTTTTACAAGTATTTAAACCGAGTTTATAATTACTGAAAAATTGTGACTGTTATCACATACTTGTTATGCTATTTTTCTTCATATAAACTTTTAGAATTTACATTAAAATAAAAGAGTAACCAGATATCAAATATTCAATGTTTCATTGACAGCTATGTCTTTTGTGTACTATTAGATTAAAAATGATAATGAGATTCGTTTTAAACAATACTAATATTCGTAGGAACATGCACCATTGAATTAATTTTATTAATGATAAATTGTGTTCTATTTTAATTTTAAACACGTACTACGTATATTATAATTGCGTCTTATTATAAAAAAACGACCTATTCAAGGTCATTCAAGGAAAATTAAAATATGGCAATGATTAAAAGAGTTAGGTAAATCAATAAAAGAATGATAAATATGCTGGTAAGTTTGTTATTAAGTGTACAGTCGTACAATAAAAATATTAAATGACAACAACAATGTATGTAAATAAATTGATAAATTGTATAAGATGTTACTTGTAAATGTTATATTTTTTTGTTTGATATTGTTATTTAATAAGGAAAATATATGGACACTATTTAATATTTAGATACATTATTTTCCCTTTCTGGTGCTTAAAATTATAAGAACGTAATTACCGATGCCGTGTTTTTTCCAGTTAAAATAAATAAAAAACTGTGATTAAAATTTAACATTGAAAATATGATTCATAAGACGAATTACAGTTTTTGAATAAATTATAAATACAAAAGTTATTCAATTTTGATACGAAATATTGAATTATTGGATCTGGTACTCGTCATTAGCTTTGCAACTTTAACAGAGAACGGAAGTAACGTCAAAATGGCGAGAATAGAGCGCTACTAATTGATAAACATATTTAAAGAGCATTTTAGAACAATATTAAGATTCTTAAAAAGTCTTAGTATGTCAAAGATTTCTGCATCTGCGAATAAAAATATATAAGATCGAGAATCAGAAATCAGAAAGAAAAATTTAGTTCTAAAATTATTAAAAATTTAACAACACTGCAATGATCAACACTTCAGTATTGTTTAAGTGTTTTATTTTCGTTGATATTTAATAAAATAATCTCCGAATGGACGAATAATACAATAACAAGAAAATAATTTCAGATTAGACAATCTTTTACAAGATTGAATAATTCTCAAATGAATAAAAATAATTTGATGATAAGATGTATAATTATTTCAGTTGACCTAGAAAGTTGTCAAGAAAAATATAAAAAATATGGAATCGAATTAAGAACGTTAGCGATTTTATAAACAATTTGAATAGGTATTCTTCATCACATTTTTATAGAATTTTTACTGTTTTATCAAAAATCGATTAATAAAATTACAAGACAATTTGACAACAAAATATATCTTGAATATTTTTTATGGCCCTGTTTAAATAAATTACAGATTTTAATTCAATTTCATGATACTTTTTAATATTGTATAAAGTTTAATCGTTGTTAAACATTTTAAATACTGTATCTTTTTGAAACCATTTTAATTTTTTAACGATAGTACTATAGTATTATAATTTATATATATATATATATATATATATATATATATATATATATATATATATATATATATTAGAATGCAATGATTGACAAATGATAACATAAATATAAGTGGTGCCAAGGTAACTGTCATAAAATACATACGTCTTAAGGCTTAAATGTATAAGATTAGATGTCTCGAATACAAATTTGATACGTGTACTTGCAACGTATATGTGTCATCTATTGAAGTTTGTATAGTAATTTCCCGGAGAAAACTACATTTGTCATTTCGTTGAAAAATGATGTTTGATTATAAAATCAATACAAATACAAAACTTGCTATGAGACAATATTAATTACTTATTTACATACTTGATGATATATTAGATGAAAACATATATTTATCTTGAATTAAAAATAAACTTCCATCCTTCGAAATAATTTCATATATTTAATTGAAAATACTCATTAGTGGAATTTTTTATAAGAATTTCGTAATGATGAAATAACAGCCTATCGTATTTTATTTTTATCAGGGTATATACATATATATTATAAATTGATATTAAAATATTGATGAGTTAATAAACTATATTACTTTTTTTTTGTATTATTGTTTTCCAGTAAATATTTGATTATTAAACGAGACGAAAATACTGAATATTTTAAAATTTTGTTAAGAAATCGTTCTTTTTCTGACGAATATATCGTAATTTAAGATGTTCTTATTATAAATATTAGTGCAGTGATTTTTTTATTTCTACTTGTATTTTATTCGAATCACTATACTTTTATATGATTTTTATATGTCATGAAAATTGAGAACAGTTTTCAAATGACTGCTTTGAACTTTAAATATTCACTATAAATATATTTCAAGCACAAACTTTATAAATTTACTAATTTAACAAATAATTATACTATAAAAGTTGTATGCAACTATAGTTTATTTCAATTTTATTATGAATTTTGTACTTTTTAGTCTTATTTCGATTTTTTTTTGTTCGGTAAAAAGATGAAAATAAATACTCTAATTTTAATTTTTACATATTATTTAAAAAGAAAATCATCCATATTCATTCATCCAATCGTGTTGTTAATAAACGCTATTAATCAAATAGTGTTTATTATTGTAGAGTAGAAAAACAAAAACACGTAGGCTATGAATTGTATGCAGGTTTAAATAAAAACAAATTAGCAGCAGAATAATATTAAATAAATTATCTTTGAAAATGTGACAGAGAATTATTTTTTCTTACAGTACATTCATTTATTATGAATCTGTTTTCTTGATCAATTACTCATTGAAGAATATTATTTATCAGTATTAAAAAATATAAGGTTAATTACTTGAAGTAAATGTATTAATAATTACGTTTGTAGATTTATTAAGTTAGAATTATTTTATTTTAATGAAATCGTATGATTATTTATGATTATCAGTGGCTATTTGTGAGTAAGTTTTACTAGACGTACTTGTTGCTTTTTTTAGTTAATATTTATTAAATATTTAATTACGATACAGTACATTTTCATATAATGCTAATTAGAAAAAAATATTGTCTAAAAATAACCAATATTTGTTTCCAGGCACAACTGACAATAGAGTAACGAATAAATAAATATTAATGTTTCAATATTGTATTTGAATAAAATTCTACATGTATTTACAATTACGTTTCTGTTATAAACATCCGGAATTAATTGAAATTAACATTAATATACGGCTTTTGGTGCAGTTATTCCGAGGTAATTTCTCTTAATTTTGTTTAATTACGACTAGACTTGTCTACTTATGACTTATTGTTTTAATTTTGTATAATTTCAAATCTACTCTTTTTAAAAGCAATAAAATTTAAACGCATGCAATGTTTTATTTTGGTATTGTAATAGAAATCAAAGAAATTTTGATTTATATTGAATTATATTGATAACGTTTATTTGAATTTGATTTATCAGGATAAAATGTATACATTTTCGATCAATCGGATGTAATTCTTTGAATAATTGTCCACAGTAATATCTATTTGAGAAAAAATAATTACTCAAAATTAATCATTATTTAATGCCTTTATTACAATTTGATTAATTATGTCATTTTTTTAAATTATTTGAAATAAAGTGTAATATTATAGAAAGCTATAAAGATTCTTTAAACAAGTATGTGTTCTCTCTCGTTCTGTTCTGTTAATTTATGGCATTTAAATGCATTTACAGTTCTGAATGAAATTACTGTGATTTATTAGAATAGTTTATGGATATATTCCCATAATAGTAATTAGATACAGGCAATCGAGTTATTATGGTTTGATGAATATAAAGACTGATTATTATAAGATATAGTAAATATAAGTAGATATTTCTTGAAATGTATTAATTGATTAAACATTTTATTACATTTGCATGAAGATAATTGTAAATATACAAAAGTTTCTTTTCTATGTATGTATATAATTTTTTTAAGTATATAATTTTCTAAGAAAATAATATTAGTCTTGTTATATTCTTACATTTTGATATATATTGAATATAATTAATATATACATATATATATATATATATATATATATATATATATATATATATATATAATTATTTTGTGTTGATCATGATTAACTAATTTAGTTATTAAAGATAAACTGGGTACATTTTTAAAAAAGAATTCAAGGTTTTCAATGTCATTATTATAACAAAAATATGTTTAAAGTAGGATTGTTTAATAACAATATTTACATCTAAAACATACATTATCAATATTTGGTATGTACTATTTTTTTTTCTGCATAACAACACTTATTAATACGAGAAGACTTGGCTCTTATGTAAATGTTTTATCAGTACTGTTGCCAAAGGTAAGTTGGTAAATATTTATCCGAACGCATAATCACTTGCACATTACAAAATATGTGTATCGGCAGAGATTTATGGCATAAAGTTGACGCACGTTGACGTGGTCTTTCAGTGTTCTAGTGGTGAAGGGCGAGCGCGGTGCACGAAGGGATCACGCCACGAGTTCCGAACAACTCACCGGCAACTGTATGGCGTGATGTGCACCGCGCAGAGTTGTATTCACATTTTTTCAATGTTCATATATTTGCAATGACCTTCCATTCATTAATCACGCAAGTAATAGAAATCTATACTTTGTATCAAATACTAGCAGATACAGTAATGAAATTCAGCTAGTATTGTTTTATACTTAATTTAACGTATACTAATATTTTTTAATAGTATTTAGAGTTTTAATTTTATATTTCTTTTTTTAGTTTCTGATTTTGATTATTACTTACCAACAGTATTTTTTTTACTTTAAACGCTATTAAATACATTAGCCTCAAATAAGAAGTGTAATGAATTTCTAACAACTTTGAAACGGGAAAGTTAAATAAACAAATTACATAAAAAAACTGAAATGCAGTAATTTTAATCGTCGTTAAAAAGAAGAAATAACTATACATTTGTGTACCTTATTATTATTTAATTATCTTGTATTTACGTACTACGTTTTTATCAATTAAAAGTAAATAATTAAAGATAGTATTAATAATAATAAGCAGTATTAATGTCCAGAGTACAGTTTTTGTCAAATTCATTATAACTATATTTTTTGTTGTTAATAAGCTGGTAATTTAAATTAAAGTAACAATTTATAGTTAAATTAAGGACGAATACGAGGGACGTATATTAAATACGACAGATAACATACTATTTTTATATTTAAATAATTTTTGAAGACATTTGTGTTAAAATTGTTTAATGTATTCTAATCAATTGTATTTTTTCTAAAAATTGATATAATTCACACGCTCTATTTTGACCTTTGTTTAGTTAGTCAATAATCATATGTGTTCCAATTATGTTACCAGCTGTTTCCTGGGTGGTCTGATAAATACATTACCAGTTGTTTATATGAATAGATATTTTTTTTTTGTTTTTGATCGATTATAGATGATTGTCTTTTTCAAAAGAAGACCACCGATCAGTCAAAAGTAAAATATATCCATACGTGGATATATTTTATTTTCTGTTAAAAAACATAATATATTCAAACTGATTCATTTCTCTTTGAATAATATTTAAATAGGTGCATAAGTGATTTTTTGCTCTCCACACATTACAAAAATGCTTTTTGATCAAAATGATCAATAATTGATTATTAGTAATTTGGATTAATGGGTATTCTTATTTGTGTTACTATCATTAGAACGTTAAAGTGTAGGAAATTTTAAAATGGATTTTTCATGTTTTACCATTGAAATACGAATAAGGCATTATAAAAACGATCGATAATCAATTGAATCAAACCAAATTAAAAACCAATATTTTTGTAGTGCGTGGTAAAAGAAAGCTCGTTAGTAAGAGTGAATGTAGTCTCAGTGCTAACAACTATAATTAATAACAATTTATTTTAAATGTATTTTTAGACAAATTAAAACAATTCATAAACGATTTTGATAACAGTAATCGTGTAAAAGAAAAAAATATTTTATTGTTAACAAATTTCGATTTATATGTAAATTCAAATAAAATAAATAAATAATAATGATATAAGTAGCGATGGAAAGAAATGCTATTATTATATAATGTTTTCTACTATTTATTTATAAAATGACACGGTTGGTTCACATATATTATAGTTTTAATTAAATTTAAAAATAAAATTTCCGTCACGACCAAGTGCTAACCTGCCCTTTAACGCTATACAATGAAATAGACCAGCCATGCCGTCAAGCACGTTTTCATTCGTCTATTGAAATGGTTACGGTGTTGAGAATTTGTCACTACTAGACTTTTAAAAATAATAAATAAATGTGCATTTGTTTAAAATAATAATATGTTTTTATAAAGAAACAGATTAATACGTTGTCGTTTTTATTATTAGTTGTTAGAAATTATTATTCCGTTCAAAAGTACAAAAGAAAATTTAAATTTATAATTATGATTGATACGCGAATCAAAGTTCATTTAAATTAAACTTTTTGTGAAACTAACTTGACATATAATACAAGATCTCGTCGATATTTTCTTACTACGGTCAGTTATCTACGAGCCGCTCTGTGTTACTGAAGTTAAACTTTTTTTTTAAAATTTATCGTATTATCATATACGAAGCGAAAGTAATCATTAACAGTAACCAGTGTGCTTTTAAGTGAAGAGTAGTGAATATTTGAATTTCGTTTATTGTAATTTGTCAAGATAGTTCAATTTTTTTCTTATTGGTGAGTAATGTTTTTTTTTATTGATAGTGTTTTCGTTTAATTCGTTTATATAACCATTTAAAAATTTAAATCGATATGTTTGTATTTTAAAGTATTTAGTTATGTAATCTTGACAATCTTTTAAGGTATGTGTATGATATTGGTAAACGATATTCTACATAAAAAAATTTGTGTTTCTTTTATTACGATGTAATAGTTCGAAATTGAGTTATAATTTTATACACGCAGTTCATTAGTGTTTGAAATATCAATTTTGTATTATTAAAAGTGTAATAATTCAGTGAAAGATTTCTGATGAAGTATTTGAAATTTTAAATGTAATTTTTTACAAGACTAGTGTTAATTAAATATTATATGTATGCATACACTAATGTGTCTATATTATTATATCATATTAATATATTTATAATACGGTTGCTCTTAGGAACAAACCTGGTTTGTCACAATCAAAAAGTCGTTTTTTAAACCATTTATGCTTGTATTAATAAACGTTTTATTCGTGGCATTGTGTAATATTTTAATATGTTACAGATTTTATTCTTCTTGTAAAACGTTTATAGTGTCGATTTTTATTTTCTCTGCTTTAATTATAAATATGTAATCATTTTTACTAGTGAAAAATGACACTGCTGTTTTATCGATTTCTTCTCAAGCTAAATGGCCTAAAAATGTTTTAAATAGATGAACTACAGTTACGTTTTATTTTATTTTTTTGAATTATTTCTTTGAACATAAAAGAGTACAAATATAAAATTTATTATTTGATACTCTTTTGAATTACTTATTTAATTTTAAAATATTTTCCACTTTTTACTTTTAATGTTACCTAATATTAAAAATATTAACTTTTTTACTTGTTTAGTTTTTACACACACCAATTTGTGAAATTATTATATTTATTACTCTTATATATATATATATATATATATATATATATATATATATATATATATATATATATATATATATATATGAGGAAAATAGAAATCTAAATTTATTTGACATTTAAAATTCTAATTCGTATTATGTAAAGTTCATTTCCTACAATTTTGGAATTTATTTAATTACTATTTTATATAATCAGAAAATTAATATACAACTTTTAATATTCATTTGTAATGTAATAATGTTATTATATTTAATGGTTTGTTAATTTGATTATTAAGATTGTATTGTAAGTTTTTGATTAGATAATGTTGAAAGATAATTTTTCAATATGGACACTAGATTATCAGATTTCAATATTACCTTATAAAAAAGAAAGTAGATAGAATGATGTTTAAAACTCAAAAAATACAAAGTTTGCATTTGAGTAAATAAATGGATCCATAAATATTGAAATTAGAATTTTTATTAATTATTATTGTTTTTCAAATTGTTTGTCTCTGATTTTGTATTTTTGTGATATATTTGTTTAAAATCACACATTTAAATTACAACAGAATCGTGAAAAGAACATGAATTATAATTATATATATATATATATATATATATATATATATATATATATATATATATATATATATATATAGACACACACACACGTATGTATGTATGTAATTTTCATTTATTTTTGGTCCATGAAATTTGAAAAACTGCTGGATTCCAACATACGTCATTGGATTTAAAATTAAGTATAAATAATTATTCTTTTCGTTGGTTTGATGGCTTTATTTGATCATGTGAGTTTCTATTCCTTACTGTTTTATTAGATTTTAGGGCCATCTTCTTGTATAATTAACGCATTAATATCTTTATGCGTAGAACTATTTTAGTATTTAATAATTGAGTATATTTGGAAATAAATGTATTTTCTATATATATTATTTTATTTAAACTATCAAACATTATTATTTACACTACTTTCAAATTGTGTATATATGTTTATGCCAATTAATTAAATATATTGGTTTTTAAGAAATATTTGTATGAAACTTTTCCAATATGAGAAGAAATGTACGAGTGTATACTTTCATATAAAATAATTCAGTTTGGTAATTTAGTTTTTAGTACAGACAAGAATATTTGATGAGCAATTACGATTGTTTATGAATACTTCATTAAATGGAAATTAGTTTGTGCGTGGGTGAATTTATGATACATTTTTCTAGAATAAAAATAAGTGCATTTCGCAGAACAACAGCGTTTATCTACTTTTAAATGGTTAATATATTTTTGTAGGAAGTGTATGTTGATTGACTAAACTACGAAGTTCAGCAATGCACATCACGTGTTTTTAAATTGACTAAAATGATTCACTTGATAATTTTTTTGTTAAAAACTCAATAGTATGTAAATATTTCTTGTAGGATTTAATTATGTCTTGTTTATGCCAATAAAAATTATATATGATTTGGTAAATATTTAATTAAAATAATAACATCTAAATTGATATTTTTGAAATATTTTTAATATATTTATAAAATTGTTTATTAAGAATTAAATATTACGAAATGTGTTTATTGAAGCGTTAGTCTTTATCAGAAACATTTTTTTTTCTTAGGAATTTATACGTCTTTTTTATAAATATTAATTGTATTGAATAAATATCCTGTTAATCCTTTATAAATTATAGACTAAAAAAAAATCAATATGACTAATTTTTTTTTTATTTTTAATCCGTTGTAAAGTTGTATTCGTTCGCTGATTTAATTACTATACAAGTTATAAACTATAATAAACAATATTTAAAAAGAATGTTCATAAAAGAATGTAAAGTTTATTTTTGTATCCCAGTTTGTTTTGTGCTTGTATAAAAACATTTTCCAGATTTCTTTTAGTGTGAACTTTGTTTAAAATCTTTTATATACATACATCATTTTCAAGTCTGTTCTAAATATAAATCAAATGAAACGATGATTATTTATAGACATATCTTAATATATTTTTTAAACGTTTAAAAACCTTGTGATGATTAAATTTGAAGCATAGATAATTTTATATTAAAAATGTAAGCACAACAGTAGGTGTATTGTGTATACATCTGAATATATAACATAAAAGTAGCTTCAAGAAAAAATATTTTTTTTATATTAGATTTTTATTTTAATCATTTTTTTTAATATTTTTTCAGTTTAAAACAAAAGTATTTTGATTCAACCATTCGTAATACATATGTGCAAAATATATTTATAGATATGGTATTATTGTATACAGGTGTAGAAGTGTTTCAATAACACAGTTTCAATGTCTTATTTATTTTTAGTGTTGCAAAAAATGTAAATAGTATCTATATTATACACCTGTAGTGCATGATTCATTAATTTTACGTACATTGAACTATACAAATTATTCATTCTTTATATTTGTCAGCGTTAATATTTTTGAATAACTTTTATATAAAATAGGCTGATCCAGAAATAATACGTTTTTATTGAAATAAATGTAATAAGAATATTTAAATACAGTTATTCTTAACTGGGATTATTATTAGTGTAACCCTTTTACTGATAATTGTACAGGTGACACACTAATACTTTAATAAATTCGATCTTTGTTCAAGATTGGATGTAACAGTAAACGTAATGTACTTTCTCTACATAACAGTACATCGACTTAGTCCATGAATTCTTTTTATTTTTTTTAGTGGTAGGCATCGTTAGACATTTTAAGATGATAATACTTTTTTCCTTTTGTAAATACTGTTACATTTTTATAATTCTATTACCAGAATGCAATAATGAATTTAGTGTTGATGTTTCTTTAATTATCAACTGTTG
This sequence comes from Acanthacorydalis orientalis, assembly GCA_034766995.1. Classification (NCBI taxonomy): domain Eukaryota; kingdom Metazoa; phylum Arthropoda; class Insecta; order Megaloptera; family Corydalidae; genus Acanthacorydalis; species Acanthacorydalis orientalis. Next base: position 28,440,923 of record CM068321.1, on the reverse strand, counting down.
ATTGTAAATTTAAAAGTTAAAAAAATATGATAAAATGAATAATTAATATTTTTTTCTAATAGTAATTAAATATTGACATTCTATCACTGCCGCATTAATTTTGGTAAGAGTATTATCTTGTAATTTTAGTAAGTGTATGGTTGACCTGCAAGTATTTTTGTAAATCTAACAATTTCTCCATAATTATTTATTAAAGATGCGTATGAGCAGTTTTATAAATATAAGTTGAAGTTTTGTAAATATAAGTAATTCAGATTCAAAAAAGTGTTCTTTAAAGGTTTTGATTATAATTAGTTTATTTTTTTTTTTAAATATTAATAGTAAATGATTCGCGAGTTTAAAATCGAGCACATGGTAATTCTTTCATTTGTTTTTTAAACGCAAAATTGTGGTATTAGGCGTTTAAGTAACGGTCATTGACTTCATCACTGAGTAAGATTTACTCAATTTTCTTTCATTTTGAACAACACAAAGATTTTCTTTCCACATATATTTGTATGGTATTTTTAGATTTTTTTTATCTACCTATTTGTAGATATATGTATCTCCATACTATTCTACTGAAAGTATAATTTTCCTTTCATTGAAATTAATGTTGATACCTGTTGTCAACTTCCTTAGATCTTTCAAAATGTTCGCAGATATTATAATATTATCATCAAACGTAAAATGGTTTAGCCTTTCACCTTTTATTTTTTTATCATTCTAGTTCAGCGATTAAACATTTCTTCTAAGATCGCAGTAAACAGTTTTTGCGAAATTGCATCATCTCGTCATACACCTTTCTCGATTTTACTCTTTCTTGTTTCTTGGTGTAGTTTCACTGACGTTATTGCTTGATAAGTGTTACCATATATATATATATATATATATATATATATATATATATATATATCTTAATGTAGTATTTTGTATTCATTGAATAGAATGATATTATTTTTTTTATGTAGAAATTAATAAAATAATATAAACGCTTCGTAAGCCATTATATGAAAAAAAATTTTAAAATATCTATAAATCGATTGTTCAATCCCACATTGGAGCTATATATATATATATATATATATTTATATTTATATATATATATATATATATATTTGTTTATATATATATATATATATATATTTATATAGCTGTATGTATGTAATTTTGTCTTTTAAATTATATTTGTAGATCATTTGGAAATAAATAATCAACGTAGTATTTCTTTTGGTACTTTAATTTGATATTCAGAATCCAGAATACAATATGTTTGATTACTAAAATGGTGTAGATAATTTTAAATCTGATTTTGAAATTGATAAAAGAGAAATGTGTTTCTATTTGCTGAATTTTATTAGGAAAAATCGAATATAAAGTATTAAAAAGAATGAATTAAATGTTGTTTTTATTTTGTGTATTATTTTATTTAAGAATATTTTTAATATCATGGACTGTTTAAATAATATGAAAGATTTTATTATTTGTTATTATTTCTTAAACAATTTATGAAAACAAATTACATACGTGTGTGAATTTTATTAAAACAATAACAAATTGACCGTTTACAATTGATAGAATTAACATTGGATTTTTTTTATCAACATTGAATACATCCAGTGTTTTAGGATGTTAGCACAGGAAATTATGTCATAATGGTAAGGCACGTCCAAAACAGAAAGTTTAGTATTATAACTATTGGACTTTGGTCTTTGCTCATTGTTTTATTTCGAAACTAACATGAAATTTAAATGATTTAAGTTTTACGTCATATATATATATATATATATATATATATATATATATATATATATATATATATATATATGTATATATATATATATATATATATATATATATATATAATTGATAATATTATATTAAATAATGTATTAGATATAATTACATGTATAAGTATTTATACCAAATGAATAGTTTAAGTAGCGATAATTAAAATAATGCATAGAACTATTCCGCGATGTACCTATAATTAACTTTCTCTACTACAAATGATATGTAATGAACGTTATAACATTTATGTTATCGTTGAAATACTTTTTCATAGCATAATTATAGTTATGTTTATCATCAGCGTCAAATGTTTCGGTATTTAACAGTTAAGTAGATGTTATTGTCCCTACTTATTGTTATTATTTCAGTAGATACGCTTTTCTAATGTAACTGTAAGCAAGCATAACTTTTTGGTCTAATATATATTTTTCTATTAAGTAAACTTTTCAATTTTTATTGTTTATCTTAATTATCAGTTTTCTATGAGTCTAACTAGTGAGTATTCTTTATTTTCCAGTTTTTATTAATATGAATATTACAGTTAATATAATGTTTATATTATATATTGGTGTCATCATGTTTTTTATCAAAATGTAGATTTTAGCACACAAATATGATTCATTCATAAAAAAAATACTGACGAAATTGGGTGCAAATTCCACAATTATACATTATCTCTTTGTCTTGGAGTAAAATAGTTCTTTTTATTTTATTATTTTATTTTCTATTTTATTAACCATTGATTATGGAAATGAATCATATATTATGACTAAATTAAATCTATGCTTATGTGTAAACCTAAAAGTATTCTATTATTTATACGAAAAATATGAAAATACATTTATATTTCTTTTAAAAGAAGAATTTATTCTTAGAAAGCTCCTAAGGATTTTTTTCGAAAGTTATGTTTATATATATATATATATATATATATATATATATATATATAATATAAATATATTATAAATATTTATACTAAAATTAGAATAATCAGGCAAGAAAATGAAATAATTTTACTATGTCACAGCTAATATTCTTTATAATAGTAATTTATATAAATCATATTCAGTAATTATTACTCTTTTTTATGAAATGAGTTTAAATACAAATAAATAAAATATAGTAAATTATAATTTAATTCTATTACAATAAAGTTGAATTTACGTTTTTACTAAATATTCAGTTAACATTTTCTTAGTATCAAAAAATTATACAGAAATCAAATATTTACTCCTATAGTAGGCAATATAGGAGAAAATATTTCTTATATTAGGAAGTGTTTACTGAAATTTGATTGCATCTTTGGTATCATATTTTCTACATTGCCAGTGATATTTTTATAAATTTTATATAATTTATGCAAACAAATAGATTCACTTTCTAAATTTATATATATATATATATATACACATACGCACACGCACATATTTTTCATATCCAATTAAAACAATTAGATAAAATTAGGTATTAGGAATGTAAAAATATGATATTGTTTGTAGTAGTCAAATCGTACAGTTAATAAGATATATATATATATATATATATATATATATATATATATATATATATATATATCTAACAAATTAATTATGTAAGTTGTTCGTAGATAAAATGCAATGTTTTAAAAATAAACTTGAATTATATGTAAAGAAAAAAACATTTTAGCTATGCCTATTTTTATCGTCCAAAACTGTGTTAATCTTGGATCGCTTAATTTAAAATATATCTGAGGTTTTTTGAAAAGTAATGTTAATTCCCTATTAATTAAATATTTTATAAATATTGAACCATCTTTTTTTTGTAATTTCTTAACATGTCAACTTTTATTTATAATCCTGTTTTTTTTGTTTTTTAGCTTTGAACAATTTTCTACTGTTGACCTATTTTTCTTTTTGTGTACAAGTGTAAAGTTTACATTAATAAGATACAATTATGTTTATAATTTTTGTAAATCAAGATGTTTTTATTTAATCGGGCAAAATATCGTATTTACAATATGTGTTATGTATGTATGTAAATATATATATATATATATATATATATATATATATATATATATATATATAAATATATATATATATATACATACATACATACATACATATAAGGTTATATTTATTATATGTCTAGAAATTTATTTATTAATTTTTTTTGTAGCCAAGATAGTCGCTTTCGAATGTATGTTGTCGAATATATGTATTATTTTATTTAAAATGTTATATTTTTGTTTGGTATAACAATATAGTGTGTATGGTTATTGATTATATATATATATTTATTTTTTAGCACAAATATAATCTGTCAGATATGATTTTTTTTTATAATTGGTACATGTGATTCTTTTGTAGATGTACTTTAAAATTCTGTACTTTAGAATATATTTTACTTTACATTTTAACTATGATTATAAATTTAAACACTACATGTATAAAAGTTATATTTTTTCTATTGGAAGATAGGTAAATATGAAGATGGATAAATTTTATTGCGTAGTATTACACATACTGGTGCTTTATTAACTGATTATTTCATTTAATTGGCTGGGTCTATTAAAGCATTGATTACAAGTTAGTATGTATGTAGTGTAAAAGTTAAAGAGAACTATCAGAGTAGACTGCAGTTATTAACGGAAGTGTCAATAATAATCTACTCTCATCCCACATTAACAATGGAAATACACAAGTGCATATCTACTTTTATATATATATATATATATATATATATATATATATATATATATATATATATATATATAATGTATGCATATCTGTATTCGTGTAGATTTTTACAAATAATGAGGAGATTATCATTGTTCTGGTTATTTATCTTCATTATAAACTATTATCGATTCATATTTTATTCATTTCTCTGCGTGTTTGGTTTGTGAAGTACAAAATGAATATAACTTGAGTACCACTGATAATCGACGAAGTCACCCCATACAAAGCACGATATACACGCATGCGTTTTAAAAATACATCTGCTTATAGACAGTGCGCACATTTGTTACCCCTTGTGCAACCCCCGTATTACGGCTTTTGACTTTGAAACGTCTGGCATGTTCTAAAGTTCTGTTTCGGATTTATTCAAATAAAACTGACGTAAATGAACGTACGCATCGATTGTGCAGTGTCGTTTAATATAAAAGCACATCCTAATACTTCCAACATCTTGTTATGTGTCACACATGTACATTTAAAATATATTTGTCCGATAGGACCCGCAGGCTCACTAGACTTTGGGACAGGTAGGTGTGGTGATTAGTGCGTTTAGTCGGTTATAGAAACTCGAAATGAATGCCATTTACGAAGTGTCTTCTCCAATGGTGATTTATGATTAAAATATTGTGAAGTAATATACGTGTATTTGTATGCTGCATATTAAAGAGTGTTTTCGTTTCCGGTAAGATTATTCTGCTATAGTATCGTAATTTTGGGATATTCATTCGTATTTGTGTCGTTATTTCGTCAGTATTTCTGTAATAAAACTCCCTTATTAAGATTCATATAGTTAATTTGTCTTTATTCTTTTTCCGTTAGTTGTAGGCAGTAATATATAGTTAATAAATTTAATTATAAAATAATTCATTTATCTAAAAAAAATATTAAATGGAGAGCTATACGAAGCGTTATTAAAATGTAATGATCTCAAAGTTAGAGATATGAATATGAATTTTAAACATGGTGGTAGTAGTTCTTTGTGTCAATTTTGTATCTCGTAGTGTCTATATATATATATATATATATATATATATATATATATATATATAAATTTAGATCTGTTCATTGTTATTTTATTTTATCTTCATACATGTTGTTAGTGGTATAATAAAGGTGTAAAATAAGAATAAAGAAAATCTTTCTAAAATATTTATATTATTTTATATAAAAAAGAAGATAATAGTAGTTTAGCGGTTAATAATGTAAAATAACTAACAGATCATAAGATTTGTGATAAGAAGCTATGTGGGGAAGTAGAAAATTTGTATATATATATATATATATATATATATATATATATATATGTGTGTATAATTTATTTATAAAAATACATGGAAAATCGTTTTGTACATAAATGTTATGTATTTATTGTTATTTCGTAGCAGAATTTCATTAATATCTTTCTAAGATAATCTTAGAAAGATTAACCTTGATAAATAACCTCTTTTTTATAAAATAGCTTAGGCCTTAAGTATTTTCTGAATTCGAAAAATATTTCTGTATGTGAGAGTATGAAAAGAAATGATTAACCGTTTTCATCTTATTGTAAAATGCAATTGTGGGATATTTCGAAGTGTCCCAATTTTTTTTTAAAAAACACAAATCATTCAGTGATAGATCTTTTTTTACTTGATCTCTAAAATTTATTTCTAATAATATTTTTTCAAATAGATGAAATCTTAGATTTTTTTATAATATTGGTAGAAAATATAGAAAATAAAATTACACCTCGCTGTGATCTCTTTGTAAATTTAATTAGTTACACGAATGAATCTTCATATTTTTGATTTTCAAATAAATATGAAATATTTATGTAATAATTTTGTAATACGTCAGGTTGAGAAATGCAAGTACTATTTTTAATTGAGTAGTGATTATATGTAAATTGAAAATGGTCCTTTCGACCCTGCAACTTTTTTCTTAATAGAAATATTTCTGCTATTAATCGAGGTCGTTTTCGATGTATTGTACCGATAAGTGGTGCACGAATTATGTACGTGTAACACTGAGTGAGTGTCCGGTATGTAGTTTATCTCGTTAGTGAAGATCAACGTACAAGTAGTTATAATAACATTCTATCAATGAAACTTATCTACGAAACCTCTATTTTTCACGGTCACGAACAATGATTATTGCGATTAAAGTATAGCATCTGTTTGATGCAATTATCGGCGTGAATGACATTCTTTCAAGTGGTTTATAAAAACTATTCAATCTGTCATTTCATTATATTCATTTCAACGTACTTGTATATAATATGCAAAATTATACAATTGCAGAACTTCTGTGTTCAAATATATGTCCTTTAAAACACTGTCGAATATTCGAGAAAGTAACAGAGAGTATAAAAATGGTAGAACGTTGTTGGTCTTGAAATGGTGTTTATTATATATAATTTTTTATGCGTGCGATAGTAGAAATGAAAAAATTAACAGTTTACAGTTAAAAAATCCGGTCCGTTAGTAAACCAATTGTTTGCGGTTATCGACTAATCTTCACATTTTTGCAACTGATTTAAAAATATTTTTTTTATATATTCAACATTCTTCAGCATGGCTTTTTGTTTTCTAGAAAAAATTAAGATATTGTAAGAATGCTTTTTTAAAAATGTATGCGTAGCGGAAGATTAGATTATGGAAAAAGTAATGAAGTCAAATATTTGTGAATATGATTTTAAGTGATGTTTTATACATATATGTAAATTAATTGCTTATATATTTCTGAATATTTCTAGCAATATTCTTCAATAAATCTTTTGTAAAGCATCTTTTAATGTTAATTTTCTAGAATAATATAAATATATTATGCGAAAAATTCAGGGTTTTTACTTTCATTTTTTAAATATAGCAAGTTTGCACCTGTAGATTTATTCGTTATTATATTTATTTTAATAATGCCAATAATAGAATTATCCGATTTGAGTATTGCGTATATTTTTATATATTAATGACTAATAGATATGATATAGTATTGGATTTTTTATCATTTTTCCAAAGGTCAATAAGAGAAATTATTGTATGTAGAAACTTATAGGATAATCTTTCCTTATGTGTTTTGAACGAATGTTGACTGTTTAGTTATATATATATATATATATATATATATATATATATATATATAGGATATTAAAAACTTTCTTGGAAAACTGTGGAAAAGTGAGGCACTGAATCGAACTAAAAGGAAAATCTTGGAAGAGGCCTTTATCCAGCAGTGGATTAACAGGGGCTGAAGATGATGATGATGATGATATATATATATATATATATATATATATATATATATATATATATATATATATGCATGCATGCATGCCATGGGAGGTTTTTCCAACATATGTATTCTCAAGTGTTTTTCTAATCTAGAACGTGACAGTAATTTAATGTCAATTATTTTCTTTATAATTAAAGTTTATCTGTATGCAGACTTTTTCTGCAAAGATTAAAGTTCACAGTATAGTATTGATAATTGAACACATATGTAACATTTTTTAGAAGCACAATGAACTTTGCCAAAAATATATTAAAACGAAATTGTTTAAGAAATTTTATAGATTGGACTTTGAGTGTTTAAAATGTATTGTGTTCAACACGCTACATTCTCATTAGGAGTAATGCCGATACTTTTTGTATAGATTATTACATTTAAAATTATGGTATAATGGTGGAATTAAGTTTAATTATGTAAATATATATATATATATATATATATATATATATATATATATATACACACTCCAACATGTATATGCAATAAGTTATTTAAGATGTATTGGCAGGAAATTTGGAATTTTTAATATCTTAATGTTAGTATTAACCGTATATATATATGTACACATCATATATGCACACACACATATATGTGTGTGTGTTAAATGTCACAATGATATTCGTGTTTTGACATGGTAACAGAGGTAAATATGTCAGTGGACTCATTTGTAGGAAAATCAATTTTTTGAAGTTGATTTTCTGGGTATTGTGGATATTTACTTCGCATGTTTTTAATTTGAATAAAAATATGCTGTACAGCAAAAAGTAATTTAATAAATGTTGAATAATTTTTCTATGAATCTAATCCTGAATTTTGAATACAATGTATAAAGATTTTTATATAAATTTCACGCATGTACATATATGTCTTTAATAGAATATTGTGAATTTGTTAACAAACATTTTGAATTGTAGAAAATACATATAGTCCATAATTTTGTATTTTGTTGGAGTTTAGTTGTTTTTTTTTGAAGATACCTGTTTTTTAATCGATTACTTTCCTTATATCGGCGTTGAAATTCGTTCCCTTATAAAATATTCAGTTCCAGAACTAGATAAAACACACTTGACTATAATTAGTGACGTTTCTTTTCTAAGACTTTATGAAACATTAAAACTGCAATAATGGCATTGAAATTTAAGTTAGTAAGACAGGTGAACTGTTAGCTTCCAGAAGTATTTTTCTTGTGAAAAGTGTGTTGTTATAATTTCCTATTATTTATTTCCATATGAGTCAACTATATAACAGAGTTTACTTATTGTATATATTTTTGTAATATTGAAAATTGTAGCTTTGTTTTATATATATATATATGTACTTGAGGTTTTTTTTGAATCGTTTTAAGCTCATAATGTTTTTAGAACATTTATTTTTATCGGAATCGTAGAAAATTGTTTTTAATTTTTTTTATAAAGAAATAACAGACTGTGGAATTTTTTGGCAGATGATAGTGTGAAAATATGTGTTGCAATGTTCAATGTGTTAGATAATCTTGATGTTGTGACCTTTGTGTAGTTAAATATGTATGCTTTGTTGTGTAAGAGGGTTTTTTTTAATGTTATATATATATATATATATATATATATATATATATATATATATATATATGTATAAAAGTCTGATGTTCATGTTATTATTTTTACATTTGATTTCTTTTTAATCGCTGATATAAATATTTTTTATTCTGTTTAGTGATTGAAATATGAGTCATACAGTGATTAAAGTTTTATCTCTATAATATAATGAAGCATTCATGAAATAATGATGTTTGCGTGATTGTTATATAAAGTATATTTAATTGCAATCATCGTTTTTGATAACGAGTATGTTCACGTGAAAGATATATTAACTGTTCTTAAAAATACGTGCAATCTTCTCTTAAACTTCTTATCATTGAATCATTGGCTGAATTGATTGTAATATTGTTCTATAATTTGAATAATTTTCATGTAGTTTATAGCTTTAAAAAGTGAAATTTTCGGTAAACAGACATATGAAAATATTTCTCGAAGAAAAACAATATTATTAACATTACTTTCTTAGGGTATGTATTACAATTTGTTTCATTTCATGAATATAGGAATTAGTTTCAAAATGACTTTCACTACTCCCAGAAACATGTGAACATACTATTAATATATAAATCTGCGTGATGCATTCCTTCCGCTTTATTCGATAATTAAGATAAGCGGTATGAAAACTTGTAAATGTTGTTATGGTCAATGTGAAAGTGGTTATACAGGTCTAATACTTATTTTATTAATTCCGTTGTAAACCAGACATGTGAAAAAGATAACTTTAATTTGCTTATTATAAGATGGCTAATTTTATGTTTGTCTCTTGGTATTATATTTTTAATTTAGGCACGTAATTTTTTCTATCTTTATGTTTACTACTTGGTTATAACATTTTTTGAGTTTATGCAATAATAATTTTCATTCACTATATTATATTATTATTAGAAAAATGTTATGTGATTTTTTTTATATTTTGTTTTATTTCAATATCCTTTTATTATGTAGAAAGTTAAGATTATAATTTTTAATTATCTGTAATAAAGAATGTTTCTTCCATTTAAATGGTTCGCATTTGCCGATTTTTTTTAATATATATTCGATGATTTATTCATATGTTACAATATTTATACATTATAGTTAGATATTTTAATAAGTATTTATATATATATATATATATATATATATATATATACACATACATTATTGTGTAAAAAATATCGACATTTGTTGCAGATCACTAATTTAAAATGGCTCCTAATATAACAAGTGCTCCAACGGGAGTTCTTTCAGAAGACGATAATGAAATAATTTCTGATAAAAGTTCGTCTCCTCAATCATCTCCTCAAACGTCTCCTCAATCTTCTGTCCAAAAAGATACTACAGAAAGTACAAATGTTCCAGAAAACAAACCTCCTCTTAAATTAGTATGGAGGAATATACTTTTATTTGCATATCTTCATATTGCTGCACTGTATGGATTTTACCTTATGTTTACTTCAGCAAAATTAGCTACAACAGCTTGGGGTAAATAATATTTTCAATAAAATTGAATTATTCGTTGATAGTAATGAATAAGAAATTAACATTCTTTGAAGTATTGTATTGTACTATATAAAAAATGTATGCATATAAACATAAATGAAAGTACATGGACGAACATATCTATATTGGCGCATTTAATTTTATGAATTTGTTTATTACAGCTATTCTTTTATATAAATGTGGAGGATTGGGAATAACTGCTGGTGCTCATAGACTATGGGCACATCGATCTTATAAAGCGAAATTACCGCTTAGGATACTTCTTACATTTTTTAATACTCTTGCTTTCCAGGTAATTAGTAGTGTTTATATTTAATCCCATTGTATGTTTACTTTATGCCGTTGCTTTATTAATTCGTTTTTAAGGATGCTGTTATTGACTGGGCCCGTGATCATAGAGTACATCACAAATATAGTGAGACAGATGCCGATCCACATAATGCGAAACGAGGTTTTTTCTTTTCGCATGTCGGTTGGTTATTATGCCGTAAACATCCAGAAGTACGCGCGAAAGGGAAAGGAATAGATTTAAGCGATCTGCAAAACGATCCTGTACTTGCGTGGCAAAAACGTCATTACTTGAAAATAATGCCAATAGCGTGTTTTGTTATGCCAACTATTGTGCCAGTATATTTGTGGGGAGAAACATGGCAAAACGCATGGTTTGTTGCAACAATGTTCCGTTACACTTTCACTCTAAATGCTACATGGCTTGTAAATAGTGCAGCGCATTTATTTGGTAATCGTCCATATGATCGGTAAGCTTTATAGTTTTATGTATATAACCTTAAGTATTAAAATTATTCATTATTTTTTTATTGTTTCGTTTTTTAAAGTATTGTAAATCTTTGTTAAAGAATAAGTCTCAATTTAATCATTAAATAAATTGTTTCTATATTATTTTGTTTTACTGCAAAGAAAAAAAATATTATTATTATTTTTAGATTTATAAATCCTTCAGAGAACTTAGCTGTATCAATACTGGCAATAGGAGAAGGTTGGCACAATTATCATCATACTTTCCCGTGGGATTACAAAACAGCCGAACTAGGAAAATACAGTGTCAATTTTACGACAGGATTTATTGATTTTTGTGCATGGATTGGTTGGGCTTATGACCTAAAAACTGTATCGCAAGAAATGATCCGAAAGCGAGTAGAACGCACTGGCGATGGCACACATGAACTTTGGGGCTGGGGAGATCGTGATCAGACTGAAGAGGAACGGCAGGAAGCCACTATTCTAAGGCATGCTAAATCCAGTTAGATATTATAATATTATGACCTCATTAGTGTTTGATAATTAAATAGACTATATTTATAATATCTATAATTATTGGCATAAAGATGACTATAATTTTTTTTCAATTTTAGAATTGATATATCAAATGTCCTTCCACTCAAATATGTAATGCTTTATTAATTCATGATGGATACACTGAAATATTTGAGATATGAGTGCTTCCGGCTTATCAGTAGTGTAATAAGAATTTAATTTAAATATAGTATTATGATATTAAATTTCATTTGAGTGGAGGTGATATATTTATAAATATTTAATTATTGTTGATTTTTTTATAGTAAAAGTGTCAAGTAAATTTAAATGTAAATCCAACTATAACTTCAAAACTGATTTGTTTATGTACTTTAATAAACAATATTGAAATGCTAATCACAAAGACTGAACGAATGATAAATTAATTCTCTAATTGTTATAAAACATCTGATATTTTTTAACTTGTATCTTTTACTTACTGATAATTTTCTTGCAATATACTAATATGCTTTGAAATTATTTATATTTAGTTTGCTTTGCATTTTATATTTGTTCATATTTATTTATTTCAAATAGTAGTGCCGTTTTTTTTATAATCATGAAAACGACGTGTTTTATGTAAACTATTCAACATGGTTTTCTTTGTAAATTAATTTATTTAGTTTAAATTACGTATTTAATTTTGTTATTAAACCGAATTCTTAAGTTACTTTTCAGTAGAAATGGAATAATTTGCAATATTTTAATAAAATCAAATCAAGTTTATGTTATACATTCCTTTTACTAATATTTGAATATTGCCTATTTAAATTATTGCACATCGGCATCATTATTTATTTATTGTTATTTTTTTTGCAATTCATGTCATGTATCAAATATTCTTTAATTTCCGTTGATATCTTATGTTGATTTAAGTTTGAAAAATAATTATTATATAATTTAAACACATATTGTGATACAACTTTCGCTATATTTTAAATTGTTCACTTCTCTGGCAAAATAGTTGACTTGAAATTGAATAAAATTATTTTTTAAAGTTAAGTATAACATACATGTATACATATGTACGGCTGTATGTAATGTGATGTGCATATTTATGAGTGCATGTATGAAATATATAGCGTAAATTGTACAAATTTGGCACAAACTTAATTTGTCAATATTAAAAAGAATACTGAGTATCTTTTCCATCCTGATGGTACCAGTGAGAAAGATGATTTTTTTTAATGTTATTATCAGTATTTGCAAGAATAACAATGAATACTTTTTGAAGTAGCAATTCTTAATTTAAATATTTTTGTTTCCATTTATACTTCACAAACTACAAAAAAAGTATATTTAGGAAATTGACATTATTGTGATTTACTTAGTAAGGATAGGTTATATTATGAATTGTGCACTTGTTTTATTTGGATTTTTGTAAATTAACGATGTTTTTTTGGTTAAAATTAGAAAGAAAAAACAATATAATCTTTATTTAAAGAGTTTGTGATGGCCCTTTCTCTATTGTGTTTGAATATTTAATAATCTTTTATTACACTAAATATATTTTATAAATTATATATACATATTATTTCAAAATAATATTGTAGTATATATTTAAATTATAATATTCAAATTAACAATTGAATTGAAATCTATGTAATGCAGATTGTAGTGTTTATATTTGAATTCCTTAAGTGTTAATATTGATGTATGAACTTACACTTTGGTTTTAAAAATTTTAAATTAAACATGGAAAATGAACTAATATTGAGAAGTCTGATATGTAAGCTTAAATATTGGAGGTTCTGGGTGTTAAATGATAATTGAAATGAGAACTGATTTAATAATAAACATTAGTGTATTTATTTTGTATAGTTATACGAATTAATAATAAATACAGTAGTATTTTTTTAAAATGCATAATATGTGCTGGTGATTTTTGTATACTTAAATCATATTAAATTCTTTATAATGTGGAAACGATTCTTAAAACTGAACATTGTAGAGATATGAGTTTGCAGACAAACACTTTTTTTTTGAGGAAGTTAAGAAGTTCACTTTCTTATTATTGTGATGTTCATGTTTAATTTTGACTAGATTTGTAGCTTGAATTGAAAAGAGTAAAAGTAAGGAGGAAAGCAAATGTAAGAATACTAGAAAAAGAATGGAAGGAATAATTTACTTTTTAATTGAAAATGCATAATTGTCATCAGTACAGAAATTTATAAATAACTTACAAAGTTAATAAAAAGCATTGATTTTACAAGAAGAGTACATTAAAATTGATTGAATCATGAATATATTAGATTACGTTTTTATATTAGTAACAGAGAAAAATATATCAATTTCATCATAAAGTTGTAATATTGAAATTACAAGAATTCTCATCACATAATATAATCACTGGTATTTTTACGTCTTTTACATTTGAATATTCAATATTTTTATTTTACTGAACAGATGAATTAAGATATGTTGAAATATTTAACTCAGAATACAAGACAGTTTGTTAACAGATGAACAATTCGATAACAAGTAGTGCAGTTTGGTTATTGTACAGAAGATATTTCGTACAAAATGTAATAAAATTTTATGTACTTGTGAATACAATTTTATTGACATTTTTTCAAATATAAAGTTTATAACTACCAAAAGATTAAATTAAGAAATAAAAAGCATAACACCTCTTAAATTTAAAAATCATGCTTTAATGTATTGCATAGTTACAATTTTTGAACTGAATTGAATGCCATTTTTGTTTCTATTAAGTAAAGTGATTTTTTTTCTCAAAATTATATGTTTGGAACATTTTAGGTAAGATTTAAAATGTATTTAACAACATATTGAATAAAATACAAATTGTATATATTGTTTGAATTTAACGTTTATTTTATTTAGCAACAAACATATTCGCGGTGCATAAAACTCATTATTTACAAATTGTACACAGATTAAAATAATATCTGAAGTTGTGATAACATTCTCGATGAAGAAACGAGTGTTGTTGAGGAGTATGTAAGTAAAACTTGGGTGTGTATAAAATGTTTAATGTTCAGCATTGAAAAATTTGCTGATTATTTGTATAAAATAACATATCATGTTGTAAATTATAAACACTTTAAACATAAACATGTTCAACTATAAAGTTTTTGCACCGTTTATTGTAGGGAAGATGTAATACTTTTATATTTTAATCTTAACAAATTTTTAAACGAAAGGAGAGTGTAAATTCATATATTTATGTAATGAATATATACATTTAAAATCGTATTAGAGTTATTTTTATTAACCTAATTTAACATTCCATTGAATAAAACCATTTTTCAATAAGTAGTTTTATTTAAAATTAACTTTCAGATCATTAACAAGTATCCAGAATTTACATAAAGCATTGAACATGTGTTGTGATGACGTTCTTGAAAATGTTTAGGATTTTTTATGATTTTTTTTTGTTTATTTGTGTTATTGAAATTAAGAATAATCAAATGATTTATTTTTATTATAAAGTAACAGAGTCCCAATTAGTAACTTATTTTCAAACAATTACTAGTTTTGTAGAGTTGTTTTACTTGAAGGATGTATTATCTCACAGAAGGTAAGTGATATTTATGATATTCCTCTAAGAAGTAAAATATGGGGATGTTCTTATAATTTGACTTTGTAAGACTCAATATGTTCAGTGTTCCATTCGATTTTTTTCTGTACCATAGTCAAATATTATTCGTCAGGTTAACAGGTAACTACTTTATTTTCTTGATTTAATTTATTAATGTAGAACAGATCAGTATATTTCGGATCCGTAATTTACCATTATTTAATAAGGCAATAGATATATGCAACATAGACTCAGCAATATTAGATTTAAAAATTACAAATTTGCTTTGAAACGTGATAGTTTCTGATTTATAGTAATTTTAATAGAATTGTTGAATCAACATTTCTCGACACTTGTTTTCTATGAGTGGTTTCGACAGTAGGTTCATCGAGTCACTTCAAATAATTGATTTTAAATAATCTAATCATGAGGCACATCGAAATCAGATGTAAACAATTCAAGAATTCTCTAAGTTAAAAATTGATATATGAGAGGAAGGTATCGACGCAAATTTATTAACATTAAGTAACATTAAATAGGGCATATGATGTTTAGTAATTATGCACCTAAAGTTTCAGTGACAGATCATCGATATCTAGTAATTTAAAAACCAATATCATTATTTGTCATTAACAAACATTTGTAATCAGTAATAAAAAACGAATATTTTTTATTGCACTGCGTATATAATTTATAAATTTTGTGACTATAAATATATTTTTCAGAAAATGATTTTTTCAATATAGTGTCAATTTTTAATATATATATATATATATATATATATATATATATATATATATATATATAGCCCCCTAAAAATCCAACCTCAGCGTCCACGATCGCAGGGGGTGGGCAACGATTAGTAAGGGATTACTGTTATGTGAATATTATAAGATATAAAAGGTTTTAATCTTAAAGTTTTAACAGAATCTCTGAAATTCGGCAGATGAGGCACTGGTAAGACTGCAGGGAGAGAATATACATCTTAACGAGATGTATGTTCTCGTTCATGCTAGATGAATGAAATTTATTGTTTTTAAAATGTGTAAATAAAGTTCAATAAAAATCAAATAAGTTAAATAGAGTTAAATAAATTATTATCTTTATTTGAGATGTTGTGTAAGTTTTTTTAAGCACCGGTAATGTGGTTTATTTTTTTACAGGTTTTATTTGAATAAAATTATAATTGATGGGTGGTTTAATTCAACTGATGGCTGAAAATATGTGAAAGTTATTTAAAAAAATCTTTTTTTACATGTTATATTGAATACAAATAACGAGTCTGTTTATTATTCATAATAATTAAATAAATCTATAGTAGTAGTACTAACTTAAATCACGTAACCAACAAATAATTCTATTAACTATTATTTATATTTTTCAAAATCTAAATAATGATCTTCTGGTAATCTATTCTCTTCGGAAGTTGCTGCATTATTCAAACAAACTTCGATTGGTAAACCTGTTTCAATGACAGTGCCAATTGCTTTCTTAACTGTTTCACTGTCGATCGTTCGTAGATCAGATGCCCAACCCATTGCAGCCCATATTCGAATAAATATCGTCGAACATTCAGTTCCATACGAGCCATATTCACCACTTTGATAATCCCATGATAACAGGTAATGATACATTGGCCAGTGACTCTTGGTAATCAAAAAGACTAAATTTGAATCGGATGGGTTTCTGAAACAATACCATTTTCTATATATTTCACTATTTTAAGAAAATTAAACTATATTAACAACGTTCGTTGTATGTGTTTTACTTTATAATAATGTGTAAATATATTTCAAGAATTGGAGATTATTGAGATTGAATTTTTTATAAATATTTTTATATTTTAATTTTATAGAGAACCAGCCTTCTCGCTACGCTCGCCGACCCCCAGTGGGGGGAGGGGTCTTCGCTACTCGATCTCCTCTAACAAATAACAGGTATTAACAAATCATAAGCACAAATAATCTGCGTAAAATGTAAGTCGTAAAATTTCTATTGGAAAAATTTTTAAATTAACAAAATACAGTGTTAAAATGTATAATCATTTTTCTACATTAAAGCTTCAGTCAATACAATATTTTAAATAAATGTCATCAGTTTTACATTGAAATCGTATCCAGTTCTTTCGTTGTACTCCGTGAGAGAGCTACATATATATGTGATTGATGTCAACGAATCAGAACAGAGAATACACGATATCCATCAACCAATCATTGACGATCGGGATTGAAAATGGTTAACGTGCTATTTGTATAGTGCAATAGGAGGGGTGGCGTTGCGAGGAGGTGGTTTATATGAAAAATAAAAAAAATGTTTTATAGAAATTTCACAATGGAATAATTTTTTATATATAGGAAGATATGGATGCTTTCCATAAAAATATTGATTTGATCAGAAAATTATGCATGCACTTATTTGATTACGAAATTAAAATAATAAAAAAATGTGTTCTAATCATAATTGAATTAATTAGAGATCAATTTATTTTTATGTTATTTTATACTGTTTCTATTTTTATGTGATATAAGTATTGTAAATGTTATTAATAATAACAGAAATAACTCCAAGCATTTTATAATATTGATCGTTCTTAATTTAAATGGTTAGGTAAGAAGATGTGTCTTTAATCGTGTGAAATAAGATACTATTTAAAAAATAATAATGTATTTACTTGTCTTCAGGTCTTATGCCCCATACGAGTGTTGCGCTATTAACTAGCCACGATGCGTGGTGTGTGATTAAAAGTCTTAAGATTCCAGTTACCAGAAAACTGTTTAAAATAGTTTCGCCCCAGTACTCAGCGGGAGCATTAATTGGCAGTAAAAGAGTAATAATTATGTGCAGTAACCAGTAATACCTGAAATTAAAATAGAATTACACTAAAATTAAATAAGGTTAAAAAAAAATTAAATACATGCATTATTTGATATGCATAGTAAGTTTTAATAAAACAAATATCTGATTCTGAATAATGCATTCGTATTCTAACATTATTTTTTCTTAGAAAGGATGAATTATGAATTTTTATTATTCTTTTCGCGTCGTTGAATTCACTTATGTTTTAATATAAAAAATAATGATTTTTTTTCAGAAATAACAGTGAATTTTCAAGTTTCATCGGATTGAATAGTTTGACAGTTGATATATGTTTAATAAATCATTAATAAAATTAATTAGACATTCATATCTGATTTATTTTTGTTTAAAGAAATAAAATTATCATTTCTGTTAATTATATATATATATATATATATATATATATATATATATTATTTAAAACATAAAAGAAATACAACACTTACTTCTTTTGGAACATAACAACATTATCTTTTTCAATATCTGACATGTCGATTTTTTTGGCAAGTTCTTCATCTTTAGGAGATTGTGATTCTAAATTACTTAAGAAATGTGCGTAGAGAAATCCTTTCTTTGGATTGTACGGATCGTTCGGCGTTTCAAAATACTGATGGTGTGCACGATGTTTTCGAACCCAAGTATAAATTGTGCCCTGGAAAAAAAATCATTATACTTGATGAGTCATTTTATAAATTTCTCATTATTATTTATATAATCGTTCATATCATCGTTGTTAATATTTATTTATTTATTTATATAATAATATTCATTTTTTATTTTAGACTTAAGTTCTGGGATTTGCATTTATATATATATATATATATATATATATATATATATATATATATATATATATATATATATACGATTCAACTTTTTGCTGTATGTATATGCAGATTTGTACGTTATTATGTATATTTATGCATATTGTCGTTTTTAGCCTTTGAGCGATCTGTTGCTGGATAAAGACTTCATTTTGAACGATAGAGTGCTTTTTTCTGTCAAGTTTTACAATACATTATCAGATAATTATCAGTTTCGTAACTTAGATTCTTTTCTATTTATTATTTTATATGTATATATATATATATATATATATATATGTTTTTTTTATTTTTGTTTATCATTGTTTTTTTTTCGAAGAAAAATTAATATATATATATATATATATATATATAAATATATATATATGTATATATATATATATATATATATATATATATATATTTGAAGTATTGTTTGTAAAAATATATATTTTTTTAAATTCTATTAGGTTTAATATTTCATGGATTAACACTATTTTTTACAATTTAAGAGTAAAGCTTGATTGTAATGTTTGATGTATTTTATATTTTATTATTTTTAAATGTATATACTTGTCATTTGCAAATTTTGTGAATGTATAAATATTTTTAATTGTATGAAGATATATATATATATATATATATATATGTATATATATATATATATATATATGAATAAATATTCTTATGTGTTTATTTTTGTTCCGTTTTGATTATTTGAAGAATAGAATCGTTTAAGATAATTATAAGTTATATTATACTTCATTTTTAAAATCCAACAAGTTGTAATTTAAACTTTTTGGATTTAAAGTTCGTGTTTTTTTTTATCGAAAGAACTGTTAGAAAGTCGAACATTGTTTAACAAAAAGACTTTTTTTTGTATAATGAAGAAATTTAATTCAAAGATATTCATTTAAATAATGAAATATTTTTATATTACTAACATTTAAACTATTTTTAGTTTTCTTAAAAATGGCGTATTTTATAAAATTGGATGAACCCGGGTAAAAATCGTATTTTCAAATTAAAAACCGGATTTTTGTTAGAAACGTATTGTTTTAGATACAAATGAACGATTTATGTTGGAAAAACCCAATGCTTCCAACTTTCGATTTTTTGGTCAAAAATTACCACGACCTATAGTATACAAAATTTGATGAAAAATCATGGTTTTTCAAAATCATTATTTTTTAGTTAAAATGTCGAGTTTTACATAAATAGTGGTAAATAACGGCTAAAAACATCAATTTTATGCCAAATAGTAAAAATTTTAATAAGAAATTAAATATTTTTTCAATCCAGTTTGTATTCCGATTATTGATAATCTTTTGAAAAGAATATTTTAAGAAAAATTAAGAACTTTCTTCTAACATAAACATGAATTTATATAAAATTTTACTTTACTTATATATGTTTATTGATTTGTACGAAATATTGTCTCAAATATATACTCAGCAAGAGATGAAATGAACGAATAGAAGTTATAAGTTATATGGAAAATTGATATGTTCCAAATTTTTTTTTAAATTATAATTATAAGATGTAAAAATATAGAAAAGTTCTAAATAGAAATATATATATATATATATATATAATTCTTATTTTTAAGATATTGTGAAAATATTTAAAATTGTTTCTGTATTTTTCTTGTTCCAACAATTAACTA
Source organism: Acanthacorydalis orientalis (assembly GCA_034766995.1). Classification (NCBI taxonomy): domain Eukaryota; kingdom Metazoa; phylum Arthropoda; class Insecta; order Megaloptera; family Corydalidae; genus Acanthacorydalis; species Acanthacorydalis orientalis. The sequence continues at coordinate 28,419,927 of CM068321.1, read as the reverse complement.
GTTGTAGGTTTGTTGATTAGAAATATAAAATAATGAGAAAGCTGTTAGTGTTTTATAATATTTTACTAAAATTCCACGTTTTTTACGATCGAAATAAATTTTAAAAAAGTCGAATACTAAATGAATCCTGTAAATCAACAAACCTTAAATGAAATGAGTAAATACATTTTGAACAAGAGACGCTAATGCTTTTTTATCGACTTTTCAAATTCTGAATCAGCAAGTCTGCACTTAATTAATGCCTCTTGTTTTTCGATGACACTATAGTTTGAGGATTATCTCTTTTAGACATGTTCTGATTACTGTATCAATTTCAGGTTTTCATTACGGCTGAACGAATCGAATAGTACTCACCATATACATGGTTTAATATTCATTAACACATTGTCTGACTTCCATGAATATTCATCGAGCCAACTTATTCGTATAAAAATGAATAATGCAAATGCACTTCTGTGAAGCATTTGATATGAAAAAAGATGTCTTTACTGTTTGGTAGTTTTATATTTACATTTTAATTTCTTTTCATTATTACTTTTTTTAGATATTATTTAGTACAAGAGTTTTTTGTTGAAAAAAAAATAATAAATATTTGATTGCTGTGTATATAGGGATCATCTTAAGAACTATTAAATATTATAGTTAAAAAATGTTTCTATATCCATCTGATTCTTGTAATATCTTTTTTTTTATCTTTAACGTTGATTATTTCATTAATTTTCAGCAATACTGATTTGAGTACAATGTTATATCAAAAGTAGGCTTGAAATTGTCATAGGTAAAGAACTCCTGAAGTAGATTATTTGTAGTTCTAAATTACTTGTAGATAATACAAATGCTGAATGTGGTCGTACTTTATAGGCAACTCAATGGTAAAATTCAAGGAAGTTCCAGTAATATAGTAGAAAAATGTTAACACATTTCATGTATTCATTTTTATTTTTTTCTGCTTTGGAGTTCTTTATAAAATCTGTAATTAGAATCTGAACCATCAAAGGAAAGTTTCGTAAATGAATAATTTTATCAATTTTTTTTCTGGTTTGTGCAGCGAAACAAAAAATCATTCGTGAAAAAGAATTTAGTTACAGTGTCACAGCTGTATTGTGATCAAGGGGAAAATTAAATTTTGTTTTACTGAAAAAATTAAATTGTCAAAAGGAGATAAAGATATATATCGAATTTTTAATATCTAATTATGAACTTTATTCTAATTAGAAATTGAGGGATTTATATATATATATATATATATATATATATATATATATATATATCCTTTATAAATAAATATATAAGTACAAAAATATATATAGCTATTATATACTACATTGTATAATTTATACAAAGAAGCGTTAAGCAATGTCATCATGACTTTTGACATTGTATTGTGTATTAAAATTAATTTATTCAAAGTAATAATTATTACATTTACTTATACTTCAAGTAATCTCATTATGGTTCGATGTGAATTCATATTAGTAAATTCGAATTTAATAGGCGAGAATAACGATATTTTACTTAATTATTATTTTTCTTTAAAAAAAGTCCTACTTAATTAAACAAAATGTATTAACCATACATTACAAATATTACTAGACGAATATTTATTATAAAAGATATTATATATGTTATGATATTTCTTTTATAAATATCATTCTTGTAAATTTGAATCGAATTGTGATCAAAAATCAATGCAGTTTACGTTATTATTTAATATTTTAACGTAGCCAGTGTAGATTTCTTATCATAATTGCTCGAAAGTAACGAGTACGAGGAGTAAAAAGTGAATGGTGTATATATATATATATATATATATATATATATATATATATATATGTATAATTTGATTCATTATTCATTTACTTTAAATACATTGTAGTTAGTAACGAAACGCGTTCCTTAAATTCTGTAAAGTACATAAAAAAACCCGTATAATAAAATAAGAAACTATGCTGATGCATATGTTGACAGTATTTGACACTTTCTATTTAGTTATGGATGACAGCAGATGTGATTGATGATTGATTTTGGGGTTTTAGGGCACGTCGACATCTAAGGTCATTAGCGCCCAAGACAACAGATGTAAATATTACAGGAAAAAATAAATTGTACTTACTGTTCCCGCTAATGTATGTCCTATCATCAATAAAACTCTCAGTTTTGTATTAGCTTTGTACGATTTATGGGCCCATAGTCTGTGTGCTCCGCTGGTTATTGATAAAATCGAACATAAACAGATGAATAAGGCTGAAAATGATATAATTGATTTTTAAAAAATTATTCAAAGAAATCATAATGATAATTAAAGTCTTCATATAGTAATTCTCTTCAGCTGTAAAGGCAGTATTTTGAGAACAGTTTTTAATAAAAATAAAAAAAAGTAATAAAAATTATCTACAGATATTTTTAGTATTCTACGTTTACAGTTATGAAAAATAATAATCGAATTGAATTATTTTTAGAATTATATATATATATATATATATATATATATATATATATATATATATATATATATATAAAATACTAGTGAAGAATACTCGACGATGCTCGTTTTGTAGAACACTATACATTTATGAAGTCAATTGAGAAAAAGAAATGAAAAAAGTGTTATTATGATACTGTTAGAAACAGTTTTTGTTAAAAAAAAGTAATTCAGTCTTTGGAAATCGAACTGAGGATTTTTTTTGAAAAAAAAGTCCGGGGTAAAAATCAGGATACCTCAAATGTTTATGAAAAGTTTTAGCCATTTAAATTTTCCATTAAATTTTTTTTTTAAAGTTTTAGCTATTTAAATTTTCCATTAAATTTTTTTTTAAAGTTTTAGCCATTTAATTTTTTTTTTTGATTTCCAAATTATGAATACTAAGACAAATATGATGTAAGACAGGTAGTATCTTTTATTTTTGTAATATCATTCTTTAAAAAAAATAAATTTAGAATAAAAGCTTATTTTCAGCTAAATTATTCATTTTATTGTATATATATATATATATATATATATATATATATATATATATATATATATACATACAGAGGGAGAGAGAGAGAGAGATCAATAGTATATTTGACATACTGAATAATAAAGTTGACCAGTACGCTTCTGTAAATGCGACATATATTGCCCAGGGGGATATTAAATGTAGATAAATACTAAATAAAATTGTTGGCCAGTTTATTTCCCTTTTCTGAGATTCTGATTGTGCATCATCTTTGGATTTTTCTTCGTTTTCTATTGTACTGTTTGAAGGTGCTGGTTTTACGCCAATTCCAGTCATCTAAACATACATGTAAATTAATAAATTTAATTTGAAATGCGATGCTAGAGGATAGTTTTTTTTAATGTTACAAAAATCGTTTATAATTTGAAAAAGAGTTTTATGCATTTTTTATATATTTGTAATATGTACTTTTTTATAAATGCATAATACTTTTTTATAAATTGCATTTTAATTACTTTAATAGCATACATAAAAGTGTTAATGTGTATATATATATATATATATATATAAATGTATGTATAAAATATAAATATGTGTGTATATAGCGAAAACAATCTCAGACTTTATGGAAAAAAATGTCCATAAAGAAATCTGATAGCAGTTTTAACCTGCCCCAACAGTCATAACTATGTTAAGTGTTTTTTAATTAAATTATATTTGTTTACATACAAACATTTGTTTTTCGGAACACATTAAACTGTCTGCGTTGCGAATTTTGGTCAAGGTTTTAATATGTTTAATAAGATAAATACTTTTTACTAATAAAGTTCTAAATAAACGAAAATATTGAAATACTGTGGTCATGAAATCGTTAATTATCAAACATATTTCTATTGATAACTTTTTATTACATGAAAAATTTCCTTATAATGTAAATACATGTTCAAGGTTTTAATAAATAGGAGTATTATTGAAATTTCTCCTAATTAAAAATCAATTCCTTAAAATTCTTTTCAACATAAATACAAATATTATTTAACCCTCTTGACTCTGAGTTATATTTATTAATCTTAAACAAATATGTTCATTCAGTACTGTTCTCAGAAGTGGTTAAAAACGTTAAAATTTTAATTTTTCTGGCAAATAATATCATATAATACGGTTTAAAGATGTTTCTATAAAAGTATACTGGAGCATAGTTGTAAAATGAGTAGAATATTTCTTTAAAAATCGAAATATATGACAAATACATGTGATAATCGCGGCTGAAAGGGTTTATATGCTGTTTCGAGGTTTTATAAATAGTAGATATGTATATTTTTTATTTATATAGAAAATGTATTTATAATACATTTTGTATTTGACGAATCGTCTTTTAAATTCAATCATATGAAAATATGTGGCATAAAATTCAGTTTGATTGGAATTAAATTATCGATCTTGCGTTCATTATAAGAAAAAAGATTTTAAATTTATTGTAAGTTAAGACATAACAAAGAGGAAATAAATTGATTATTATTTCAGAGGTTCTAGACAGTTACAAATAAAAAAATGATTTAATAATTAAAGGAAATTAAAATTTGAATTGAGTAATAAAATGTTTTAATCTATAATAAAAAAAAACAATAATCTCTTTATTCAGTAGAATGTATATATGCACACACCATGAAATTAATGTAAGAGTTCATATTTCTAAAATAAAATTATATTTATATTCCAACAAAAAAGAAATATGAATATATATATATATATATATATATATATATATATATATGTGGGCTCATTATCATTAAAGTATATTTGAGACAACATTTAAAACATCAATAAATATCGTATGCCCAATTTAATACGGACCGTGATCATATATGACAAACTTTATCTGCATCTGAAAAAAATTATATTCAGTTTCAACAACACTCTGCAATTCCGTTAGTGTATTCTTCGCCTCCGGCGAAAATAATACTTGACACTATTTCATAAAATATTCTTATGTAATGACAAAAAATTTGATTAGAGGTGAAATTTGTATTATTAAGTGTTCATTAATAAGGTACATTTTTCGCAAGAATTTATTTAATAATCCGACTGATATTAATTTATGTTCGGATAAACAGTTTTCGTATTAAATATTTGAATCATGAATGCGGATTGCTGTTGTGATTATTAAAGTAAACATTTCATTGTTGTTATTTACATGTTTGGAAATAGCAAATTTATAATGTGTGCCGAATTAGATCTTGCAATTAAATTTTGAAATTATAAAAAAATATGGTAATGGAGATCTCTCAAAATGTTTTTCACTCACTTGATTATTAGAATATTCAAGTACTTTTCTTCGTTCAGTATATCGATTTATTAGTCATTATTTATATGCATATTGTATGAGAAAGTTGCAAATCTTTCGTAAACAATGAAACATTTAAAGGCGAGATGTCTTTGGATAATTATGATGATGTTAAAGGTGAAAAGGAAGATTACCTATTATTTATTACATTTTAGATTGAATATTGTATAATGTTTCATTCATTAACGGCAACTAATCTTAATTAAATTTTATATTCTAAGCAGTATTGTATAACATTTCGACTGATTACAAAAAAGACAGAGTAGAAATTTAAAAAATGAATCGTTAGTTGTTGAAAGTTTTTGTACTATTTTTCTATTTTTAAACAGACTTATAATTTCTATATCATTCATAGAAACGTACTATTTTTTAATATCAATTAACGACTGGTGAATTTGCTACACGTTTTAATAAATTAAAAAATTGACAGTTTTTTTTTGTTATTATCTGGTGATTGGTATTATTTCAAGTCAATATTTTATAGAAGAATATAAGATATAGTTTCTGTTATTCAATGAAAATCACTTCATTTTTATCCATAATTTATATACCAGATTTATTATGTCACAATTTTCGGCCTTGTTTACATTTTTGTAGTCTGTATTTCGAGTTATGGCAAGATATTATGTTTTATTTGACGCTTAGAATGATTCCATGTATCATACTTTGAACGAATCCTAATATATAGGAAGTCAAATCCCTAAATTTATTTCCTTAGTATTTGAAAAAGCTTCTTACTCAAAAATGAATAACCTGCAGAAAATTGCTTTTATACCAATTATTTCTGACATGATTCCAGTCTTGCAGCAAATATCAATAGTTTTAATTTTAATTAATATCCTTGTTAATCGATTTTTCATATCTGAGACAGTATATGTCTTAAATCTCTTTGTTATAGTACAAAAAAAAATTTAAAAGTGAATTTATTCAGATAATAATTCTTTCTTTATTAATATAATTTATATATATATATATATATATATATATATATATATTATTTAAACTATATTTCACAGCAAAAATTACTTTCTTATTTATTAAAATACATCTATTGTTAGACAAAAACTGTATTTCTCTTTTATTAAAATTTAAAAATGTGATACCTTACACAATAAACGATTTTCTATATGAAATATCCTTATTTCGTGCCATAGAAAAATAAAATCCTTACCTATTGTCTAAAGCTATTGATTAATATTTATCGTTTATGATTTTTATAAATTTTTTTTTTGAGTATTTCTACGAACTAGACTATTCTAGAACTTTATTTAAAACTATAAAACGTTTAAAATAAATTGATAAATGGCCATGTAATTATAACTAAAATAATTATTCCTAATCCAATAATGATATTTTTTTATAAGAATAGCAATTAATAAAACTGCAATTTAATTTTAATTTACATTAAAATGAACGCTTTTTATTATTTTTCGTGTAGGTAATTATGATACGTTGAATATAAACATAATTGTTGTTAATATAACACTTAGTTTTAATTCTTATTTACAATCTATTTTATAATTACAGTTTAAAATTTTAAGCATTAATAATTGTATTCAACGAAGTTACTGGAACTTTTATAAATTAAAAATTTCATCATTTTTCGGTTAAAAAATATAATGGCAATGATTTTAAAGATATCTATCTATCTATCTATCTATCTATATATATATATATATATATATATATATATATATATATATATACAAGTTTCTATTTTAGTTTATTCTGTTTTTATAAATTAAATTGTACTCGAATTTTATTAGAATCACAAAAAATTTAAGTATACGTTTGAATTACCGTATAGTGATAATTAAAATGGATAAATATACATAATTACACTTGTTTTAATATTTTCTATAATTAATTAACAAATCATATTTTCGAATTCGTTTCACCTCACTGTAAAATTATCTTTTTATCAGAACAAATTCATATGTTTTTTGGTATATAATTATTTCATGTTTGAAAGAACTTTTAAATTATAGTAATTATCCAGTGATAAGTAATTAAATCAGTTTCAATAATCATAACAAAATAAGGGTTAGAGATATTAAATTGTAAATTTTTAGGAACAGTAAGAACGTTTATTTATTTTGCGACCATTTTCAAACCTGTAAATATATTTTCATCAATTGAAATTAAAATAACAAAGTTGAAAAGTTAAAATGTGTTGAAGCATAAAACAAAATAAGTAAAATAATACAAATCAGTTATTCCGCATGGTAGTGCTATAAAGAAAATGTAAATTTATCTATGCGTTTCGTTGAATATAAAAAAAGTATATGATTATTAAATAATAAGAATTGCGAATATCTAATTTAGAATTCAACAAAATTTTGTTTATGAAATATGAATGTTTTTGCAGTTAAATTAGGTATTTATTGATTTAACATCTATGAAAATTATATATATATATATATATATATATATATATATATATTATGTTAATTAATAAATATATGTAATATTGGAAATCATATTTATTGAAATTATTCAATGACAAGTAAAATTGAATGACCGGTAAACATATTTGAATAAAGGTCAACATTAAGTAATTTTAATTTCTTTTATGAAAGAAATGATTTTTTTTGGTACAATATTTAAAGTATTTTTTTTCTATAATTTATGTTAAACTGTTACAACACTAGAATATATTTGTTATATCGAGGAACGGATTTCGAACGACTAATTATATTTATGGAGCCAGTTATTATTATTGATAACGATTTACTACTTGTCTAATTACACGTCTTTTGTGAAAGTGAATTTTTGAATAATAAGAATTCAGTATTTTACTATCTACGTAAAATCCGTACATTTCAATCAAATAGTTTTATAATCACTCGATTGCAGCATTTTTTAATGCCGAATGTCTTAAATTATCATTTTAATTATACAAGCTATAGAATTATCGATATGAATTTATATTTGAAATATATTAATTAATAAAGCTGAAATATATATATATATATATATATATATATATATATATATATATATATTATATAAACATTTGATAAAATTTCCGAATCTTTTTTAAATTTCTTGTTTTATATTTTGATTTTTTGTGATTATCAATAATTTTTTTTAATGGAAGTGCAGCATTTTATTAGAAATTTTGAAATAAAAGGAAATATTTATGTAAGTAAATCCTTTACAGATAAAGTATATATTTAACGAAAGGTATTTTCTACCAGAATTATTAGTAATACATTGTGATTAATCTTTTAGAACGAATTCTCTCTATAACGAAAATATTTGTATGTCAAAACTGACTTTCTTTTAAAAAAGTTTCACTGTATATATGAATAGTAAATACTTTTCTTTTTAAAATAAATAAAATCAATTAGAATTAATGAATTTTGTACACATTTTATGACATAGTCCTATTTTTTAATTATTTGATTGGGATTCTTTTATTATCTTTATTGTGGCAGTTACGATGATATTATATTCATCAATTTTTTTATATTTGATAATTTATATATATATATATATAAATTATGAATATAATAAAAAAGTCAATAAATAATTTGAGAAAATATTTATGTTTTGAAGAAGTAAAGAATATATAAATTACAAAAACGAAATCACCACCAAAAGTATAATTAAATTTATATTTTTGTGAAAAATAGAATATGTACTAAAATAAAATTTTCAATAATGTAAATAATTTCGTAAATGTTTTTAACCAATCACTTAAAAAACTTTATTGAAATTTTTATTTGTAATAAAGTCTTGGTTAAAGTAATCACTATACTTTGTTGATTATTTTATATTATATTAAAAAATTATAATTAAATAATATTGTAAATAAAAAAAACTTTTAAGAATCTATAACTGATTAGAAAAGGAATCATGCAAAGCTCACCTTTAAAAAAATATGTATATTCGCTCAACACTTTTTGTACAATAATAGCATTTGCACTTAAAGTCAACGATCAAATCAACGTTCAAACACTGGCCGATTAATTAGAATCAGTAAGTGTAAATGTAATGTTACTGTTTTCACTAACCGTATGAAGAAAATATGCGTCCCCACTATTTTTGGGAACGATTGCCGTATTAAATACAATGTCTTTAATTGACAATGGACGATAGCTCACTATGGTTTGAAAAATTTGAGTACTTCTGAATATATTTCAATCATATTAAGTGAAAAATAGACTTTTTGCAATTCAAATTTCACTAGTTTCGAAAAACATGCAGAATCATTGAAAAGTAAGTAATTATATACATTTTTCTATGTGCAATTTTTTTTATTAATTTGGTTTTTTATGTTTATTAGAATTTAAACATGATCTTCAAATAGATTGTTGTAATTTTTAAATATCATGTAAGGGTTTTTCCTGACATACATGAAAAAATATTATAAACATATTTTTAAAAATACTTTACACTAATATATTGTTTGAAAAACTATTTTAAGTACTAATTTATTGTTTTCTAAACTTATTGTTTATTCTAAAGTTATTATTTAAGGTTTATAAAACAATAAATCAGTACATAGAATAGATTTACAAATAATAAATTAGTGTAAATTTATTTTTAAAAATATATTTATAATATTGTTTCATAAATGTCTGGAAAAACTTGTGCATGATATTTAAAAATTATACTAATCTATTTGAAGATCATGTTTAAAATCTAATAAATGTAAAAAATGCAAAGAACCCATTAAACCAAGTATTTATTGTATAAGTTTATATATATATATATATATATATATATATATATATATATATATATATATATATATATATATATTGTATAAATTATTATTTATTGTTTAGAAAACAATAAATTACTACATTAAATAGTTTTCCAAACAATAAGTTAGCGTAAATTTATTTTTAAAAATATATTTATAATATTGTTTCATAAATGTCAGAAAAAAGTCGTACTTGATACTAAAAAATTATAATAATCTGCTTGAAGATCATGCTTAAACTCGAATAAATATAAAAAATGCAAAGAACCCATTAAATCAAATATTTATTGTACAAGTTATTATTTATTGTTTTGAAAACAATAAATTACTACATAAAATAGTGTTTCAATCAATGAGTTAGTGTAAATGAATTTTAAAAATATGTTTATATAATTTTTTCATAAATGTCAAAAAAAACTCGTACATGATATTCAAAAAATTATAATAATCTATTTGAAGATAATGTTTAAAATCTGACAAATATAAAAAAAAGCAAAGAACCTATTAAAGTTTTTCCTGACATTTATGAAAAAAATACATAAACATATTTTTAAAATACATTTACAGTAATTTATTGATTGAAACACTATTTATGTAGTAATTTATTGTTTTCAAAACAATAAATAATAACTTGTACAATAAATATTTGATTTAATCGGTTCTTTGCATTTTTTTATATTTATTCGAGTTTATTGCAATTAAGCAGATTATTGCAATTTTTTAATATCATGTACGAGTTTTTTCTGACATTTATGAAAAAAATTACATAAACATATTTTTAAAAATATATTTACACTAATTTATTGTTTATAAAACTATTTTATGTACTGATTTATTGTTTTCTGAACTATACATTTGTGCAGGTCGATATAAACAGTAATATGGAAAATAATCAGGAGGAAAGAGTGAGCTATTGGGGACATGTCAAAGAAAGACACTAGAATATAAACATCAGAGATATAATGATACAGATTTCTCTGTATCAAAGCGTTTTAAGGATAATGGTATCGCCATCGAAATACCCAACGATTAAAAATGACCAGTAATTATTAACTGAACATTTTTTGCTAGAGAAATGGTTCGGTTTGTAGGGTGAGTGAAAAATTAATCTGTTGAAGTCAATTTAGCCATATAGTCAAAATTATATTCTAAGATATGTCTTCTGTATTACATCTCTAGTCGATTTCAGTATTAATAAATAAAATCTTGTATTTATTAACACTTATAAATTTTAATAAAAAAATTAAAAGTCTACAGATATGAAATTGTATTATTATAAAAAATAAACTATGAGAGTTATAGGTCTTTGCACATTTATACCCAAATTGATCGTCTAAAAATGTGTATAAATAAATAAAATATATCAAAACGAATTAAAAATATAAAATCACAATTTTTTTCATTTTAAAATAATTAGTAATTAATATTTGAAAAGAACAACTGTTTTCCATTGTCATCGTCCATGACGAATAACTGATTTCAAGTAGAGACAGAGTATTGGAATAATAGCTGATTTATGTTATTTTGAATATTGGGTCAATAATATTTCAAATAGGTCGTTCTAGTAAGCAGGCATGTAACTATTATTTTATGCATGAATATCAGAACTATGTTGTATTCAAATCATGTCTAATTGAATATGTCTATAATAGATTATTAAGAATACAAACATTTGTGTATGTTACATATTTATAGGGATATATTAAAATTGTTTTATATCTATTGGGATTTATTTTAATCGGTAAATATTTTTAATAAATTGTAATTTGGTTAATTCTAGTGTCTAATAACTAATACTTAGATTTATTTGTTAAATTTATAAACAAGCTAGTGAGAGGATGCTTTCATGGGTGGATATTCAGGTATTTCGCTGGCTGAATTGCGAGAAGCGGCCTCGTTGAGGGGCTACAAAAAATTTTCCGTTTCTTACCGATACTTTTGGACTCATGTTCAGGAAATTTTCTAGACACTATCACAAGTCTATGTGCTTTACTCTCATATTACAAAAGGTTCGAGAATCATTCGGTTACATAACCAATACTATATATTGAATTGGCTAGATAAAACTCAGAAGTTTTAAAAATATATCAATAATTTTGATACTGACGTATAGCTAAAATGATTTTTCAATTGAGTAAATATATGTAAGCAATTTAACTGAACAGTAATTTCATTTTCTTCACAAACAAAAACAACTCTTGTACTTTATCCCATTATATTCGAATAAGAAATAAAACTATACAATTTGTGTAAATATCTGGATGTAACATTGAACTCTTCTTTGCTGTAGAATTATTTTGTACACGGAATTATCACCAAAGTTTATATGCATTATTGTTGTTATTATAAATCGATGAAAAATATTTTTGGGTAGTTTGATGCCTACTGGAAGTAGGTAGTTGAGTGGGTTAATAACAAGTCACTCTTCAATGTGTAAATAAAATACATTTGTGATTACTGCGACTAAATGTCGAGAATTCAGTTCTGCCTCAATGAAATTCTCGTTTTAAAAATGTATCGATTATTTCATTCAAGCTAATAATCAAAAATTATATTGTCTTGATCTTTCAAGCATGTAAATCCTGTGCTAGTGATAATGAAACTATTGAAAAAAAATTCCAGATGTCTGCAAAATGTTTCATTTCATCGTACTTATTATTAATGCAAATTTTAATAATTTCCAAACGAAATGTTTCTGATATTTGAACAAAATTGTTTTTAAATTGTTCTTCAAATTTTATCCGCATTGATCTAAAACGGTATTCTTTTTATAAATATTATAATATACACGAGTATTTGAAAATTTTCTCTATTAGATTTTTTCAAAAATCAAGAATTAAAAATATGCATGTAAGGAACATTTCTTCAAGGCTAATATGGAAAAATTACGTTTTATAAAACAGTATTAAAAATATTAGGAGTTGTATAAATCAAAAAAACGAATAACAGTCAATTATTTTATTAATTATCAAATTAAATAATATTGGTGCATTAGTTACTATGTAATTTCTGTTTTAAATATCATAAAATATTATTATTAAGGACTATTATGATTAGATTAATCAGTTAAGAGATTGGCCTTCAGCGAATTCAACTATTTTATAATTTATATATATATATATATATATATATATAAATTATTAAATTCTGAAAATGATAATCCAAGATCACCTTAGTCCCTTTGTTACATAGTTTACAAAATTTCGAAATGACTATTTGATATATAATTAAAAATAATGGGTATTGTATAGAAATTATTGAAGGTCTTTACAGGAAATAAAAAAATGAATACAATGTATGTCCTATGTTCACAGTATTACAATAGATTGTTCTTTTTTCAAACAGAATTGTAACATTACTTTGTATAATATTTGCATTAAAAAATCTGCATGTCATAAAAAACTTCCGCCTTTAATATTCAAGTGCTGTTTATTCTCATTGGAAATATTCTCAGAAAATGAGGAGTTGATGCATTTTCGGACTGATTTTCGTTACATTCCCATATACAAATAGTTATAAGCGTAGTATCTTAGTACACATACATCTAGAATTGGATCATTGATTTTAAATGATATAACAGCTATTCTTTTTATTCGATTCGATTATTTTATATATGAAACTATTTTATTTTATAAAATTGCATTATCTTCTATATTTATTACAGTACACGGTGATGTTTCACAAAGAAATTTGATAAACGATAATGCATAGACAGTCCTCGATTAAATATATATATATCTATCTTTTTTTGTTTGATTAAATGATTTTTAGATTTTTTTTAACATTAAAAATGTTAATTGGTCCATTAGTGAAATGTACACAATTTATAAGTAGGGGTTATTAAGAGATATAACTGGTTGAGAATAAAAACATACATTAAACGAATTTATTAGCTTCTTTTAAAACTATAATTTATAAATTTATTATATTCATTTATAAATATGACAGTAATTTGAATTACTTTTCATTTTTATATCATATTTTTAGATTATATTCTCAATTACTTCTCAGAGACATTTACTTCGTATATTGATTTATTTAGAATGTTAAAATGCCGTATGTTCTATGCTAGAAAAAATATTTTTATAATTTTGTTTACTTTATTTCACATTTGATTTTATAGTGGTTTTTGCAAAGTAGCATAAAAGCCATACAAATATCTAATTTCATACAAAAATACGTTTTATTATAGTACTTATTTACTATTTATGTAATTGGTTCAGGTATGCAACATGTTATAAACTAAATATTTATTTCAATTTGGAAACAATTTAATGCTGTTTAACAAAAATTTTATATATGATGAATTACTTAACATTGTAATAGAATTAAATTTGAATTTATCAATAACGAAATTTAAAATTATATGATAGCTACTTTATTTCATTAAAAATGCATAATTTTATCATATTCATAAAGCTGTATAAAAAATATTAATTTATAAACAGTATACCTTAACTATAAGTTCAATAATATTTAAAAAATGAGTGCCGTTTCTGGAAAACTTAAAACACACGATTTTTTTTTATTAAAAACACTTATAACATTTTCATTCACAAATATAAACACACAATTGCGGCAGGAAGTCAATAAGCTATTTTTTTTTAGTACTTGATTACTTATCTGAAATTATGTTTGATAATTTTTTTCAACTTATTCCTCTCTTAGTTAAATGTTTACACTGAAACAGTAAATATATTTAATTAGAGTATCAGTGCTTAACTTTTTATAATTAATGATAAGTGTAATCGAAATCATTTCTATTTACAACAACTTAAAAATAATGTCTTATGTAATATTTCAGTATATGTTGTTTGTAACGTTTTTTATATATAACAATATTTATAGGAATATATAATCTTTCGATAACACAGATTTTTAATAAGAATTTAATTATAATTTGCGACATTTGAACAGATGTAATTAAATTCAACATTTAAGTCTGAAATTATAGTAGAGATTAGATGAAATTATTAGAAGTTTAATACTATTTAATAACTTTTGTCTTACTTAATTTAATCCAATAGTTATATATATAATAATTATAATATAATTCAAATATTTTGGAAAAATTGTAATAGCTCATCACAGTTATGAAAATAGAGAACCGACATTTATTTTATTACAATTTTTGAAGTCACTCTTATGTCTTATTTTTTATGAATTCAAATCATGTTCAGTTTGTAGAAAATAAGAATTCGGGAATAGCCTCAAGAATTTTAATCGAATAAACGTGAAATAATGGCACATAGTAAAGCAAAAAGAAAAATAATAATGAACAGGGTATTGATTTGTTTGAGTGATAAACGAACACAGTTGGAATTAATTTAAAAATTGAATTCAATGGAAGCAGGCGATGCAGAACTTATATTCCTGAATAAAAGAAATAATATAAGGATGATGTTGGAGATAAATTCTATTTTATAAAACTGTGTAGTCAAAAGTTTATATTTTAATTGTGTTTCTGTATATAATTATTATTATTTAACCTATAAAAACATGTATAACGAATTATATATTTATTTATCAGATGATCTGATACTTTAAATACTTAAATATAAATATTACTTTTTTTAATTGCTATAACAAATAAGGAATATTATCTATATTATGTTCTATGACTAAATTGAAAACAGATTATCTCTTAACGTAAAGTATATAGCAATAATAAACAAGTTTTGTACAAATATTAAAATGATAACGATTTTCAATAAACTCGTCATAATAAGACACTTTAACGCCTCTAAATAAATATGAAACAAGACAAGTACGTACGATTCTGATATTAAAAAAATACGACGCTTATTTAACGTTATCTCTCATGTTTTCTAATTCTGCAAGGTCGTGTTTTTCGATGTCGGCGTCGCCGTAGCCCCACACGTTCATATGCGTGCCGTCGCCTGAACGGGCGGCTCTCCGTGCGACCATCGACGGAGAGACACTCTTTCGGTCGTACGCCCATCCGACTTTTGCGAAGAAATCAATGAACGCGGTCGATGGATTGAATGTGTACGAGCCGAGTTCTGAAGTTTTGTAGTCCCATGGGAAAACATGGTGGTAGTTGTGCCAGCCTTCACCGAGGGCAGCTATTGCGACGGCTAAATTTTCGACAGGGCTTATATATCTAGAAGAAAAACACGTTCAGTATACTTATTTTGCCTGTCTGGCTGGGTAGTTATTTCTAGCTGCATGTTCATGTGCTCGTTTAGACCATAGGTGTATTTATTTATTGGAAAAGGGTGAAAATACTTTTTCGCTTTCAGTTTTGAAATAAGTGATTTGAATTGTGAATATCAATTGGAATGATTTCATTCGATCTCTTATTAAAAATACTTAACAAGCTTACATAGATATGTTTGAAAATTGTAATTTTCTATATTTACCTATCATACGGACGATTTCCCCACATGTGTGCCACACTGTTCACGAAAAATGCAATGTTTAACGTAATACAAAACCGGCAATTGAAATTAACAATGAACGAGTTCCATAACGTTTCGTCCCAAAAGTAGATCGGCACGAACACTGGAAATCCTATTACGAGTAAGGCGAATAATGGAATGTAGAGTCTGGAAAAAATACATATGAAATATATTTCAAAGTAACAGTCGAAATATTTAACAGCTACTTTATCAATACATACATACATATATATATATATATATATATATATATATATATATATATATATTTAATCAAGTATAATAGAAATCGTACCTTTTCTGCCACATAACAATTGGATCCGCTTCAAGATCACTCATATCAACGGCAGCACGTTTTGTCACAACATCAGGATGTGGTGTAAGGAAAAGCCATCCGACATGGGCGAAAAAAAATCCACGTTTTGCATTATGCGGATCTGCGTCTGTTTCACTGTATTTATGATGTACTCTGTGATCTAATGCCCATGTGTATACGTCTCTCTGAAATTAAGTATCACTCAGTACACACTCACACACACACATGTATATATATATATATATATATATATATATATGATCAGTGTAAAAGTTCATATACGATTCAATACGTGCGGGTGATCTTCCAGGCTGACAATGCAAAACCACACACAGAAAAACTGACTGTGCAAAAACTCGAGCAGTCGAAATGGGAAATCATTTCGCATCCACCGTATTCTCCGGACATTGCACCTTCGTAATATTATTTGTTCCGGTCGCTGCGGAACAGTTTAAACGGTAAAAATATTGACACAGTGGAGGCCGTCGAAAACCACCTCATTGCGTTTTATGTCGGAAAGCCGTGCGGCTCTTACGAACGAGGAATCCAGCAGCTACCTGAGCGTTGGAAAATAATCGCAGAAAACGATGGTGGATACATAATTGATTAATAAAAGCGTTTTCCGTGAAAGATGATCGCCCGAGTTTCAATTTCACAAATCGTATACGAACTTTTGTACTGATCCTATATATATATATATATATATATATATATATATATATATATATATATATATATATATATATTAGGGAATCACTGAGTGTAGTATGCATAATTTGAGGGTGTGCGAAAGAGTTTCAAGAAATATGCTGTATAAATTTTTATTTTATTTGTTCCTATTTATTTATAGAAAATTATGCATTAAATGTCATGCACGAGAAAACTATATACTATAAAATACACTTTAGATTCACTTATTACCTTAAAATTCAAGTATTATTGGTATTATGTAGTATTTAGTTTATTTTATCTACCTTTGTAATAATTCAACCCTATAAAATAATTGCATTATAACAAAAAAGTATTATTTTAAAGTTAAAAATAAAAAATATTAATAGAAGTGACATTATAGAAAACTGTAAGTATTAAAATGGAATAGTTTTTTTAAAAAAATGATTCATGTATTGTATTAAAACCCAATATATTGATTTTATTGTCTGAATTTTTATAGACAGAATTTATATTAGTTATTTCATATTTTCCAAATGGAAAAAATTAGTAGATATACCGATATATATATATATATATATATATATATATATATATATATATATATATAGAATAATACAATGTAAAACTTACTTGCCCGGTTATAGTAAAAAGGAAAATTAGTAGAAGCCGAAGAGGCCATTTGGCTTTGTATGCTCTATGAGACCAAAGTCGATGCGCTCCTGCTGTAATTCCAAAACCAGATGTGTATATTGTGAGGAAGGCTGAAAAAATATTAAACAGTAATGAATATTTTTAATACAAATTCAAACTGATCTTATTTCTTATTTATTCTATAAATTTATTTTATTTTCAAGTACCGATCTAATTTAAATGTCTTTTAAAATGAACTGATGATAGAATTGGTAAAGAAATTATTAATTGGATCAGTCGAGCAAGGAATATATATATATATATATATATATATATATATATATATATATATATAGTAAAAATGAGAAGTCACTCGAACAATACAAGTTTATATGTAAGAAAAAGACTGACTGTATGTTTGGAATGTGGGCTTTGATTGGAAGTGAAACTGGCGTAATTGAAACTGTCGAAAAGATATTTCTTTGAGATTTGATGCTATTGGATAATATTCAACATAACGTGGTTGGGTATAATGATAAAAAAAAGTGTTTAAGCGACAAGATGAGTTTGTAGGACAATCTGAAGAAGAGACGAGATTATTTAATGGGATACATATTGAGGTATGAATGGTTGATATAGATGATACTAGAATGGTCGATTGAAGAGAATCACCGTAGATAAATACTAAGATTTGAACATGTAAATTTTATAATAGAGGATTTAATACCGTAGACACGAAGAATTAGAGAAGAAGATGGAAATAACAGAATAATAAAGAATGACAACGAAATAGCATATGGATTGTTTACTGAAAGAAAGATATAACATATTTCAATACGTATATATTTCATTTACTAAGATAATAAATATTAATTTCAAAAATTATATTTTCATACAAGTCAATACTTTTATTAAAAAACATGTTTCAGTATATTTATATTTTTAAAATTTATGACTGCATTATGTAATATAATTTCTATATTATCACCTTTTTAAGAATAATAATGATATCAAAATGTATTAATATATATATATATATACATATATATATATATATATATATATATATATATATATAAATGGAGAAAGAATGACAATTACATTTTAAATAAATTAATTTATTTCAACTAATTATTTTCAATTACATTAGTACTAATTATGCGTTGTATATATATATATATATATATATATATATATATATATATATATATATAATGTATTTGTTTATTAATATGTCCTATATTTAAAAATGGCAAATCCCGTTCGACTCTCTATATAATAGTGTATGACGAAATATATATTTCCATATTTTTTTATTTGATTAAAAACATATCGGTAATTGAACATGTTAGAATGTATATTCGACATGAATTAATTTATTAAAAAGCATTAAATTGTACTCGAATAATAAAATGAATTTCGAACGATTTCGTATAAACAATAAAACATAACAATAGATGTGTTTCATTAGTCGTTATCGATTCCGTCTGATTAATAAATACTTAAGTACAGGAAACGTCGCGTGCGATATTTTTCCCTAAATGCCATTTCCTGTTCATGGATAATGGTTCCAATCTACGTGACAGTTTCATTATTATTCAATACGTTTAATTAAAAATTGTAATGAGCTTCAGTCGCGTGTTTTTTCTTAATAAAAGTTTGACTAATTTTGTTACATATTTAATAAAAGTAGGTTGGAGTGTTTATCAAAATTTTTAACGAAAATATTATGAATACAGGTATAATTTATGATAGATTCACTAGAAAGTAAGCAGGCGAAACGGTACAGTTATAAGGTGTTAATGAAAAACTTTTACACGATTTTAATATTTTATTTCAGTCGTTATTCTTTTGGAATTAGTTCACTTTTTCTTCTAGGAATTGATTTTAATATATATATATATATATATATATATATATACTTATATATATATATATATCTTATCTTATATATTTGTAATATTTGTGCTAAAGTTTAAAAAATTTCAAATTTTGAAAGAATTACATGATAAATTTTATATATGGTTAAGCTAGAAATGAAGTCTTTTCCTAAATTAAGTATTAGATAACCAAAAAAATGATTTTGGTATCCATAAACTTTAAACAATATTTCTGGATGTGACATAGTTATATGTTAGCTTATTGTATGTAAGCCGAGTATGATGTATGATTTTTTTGTATTAACAGGATACCAGATTTACTGTAGAATTGAACGTTATTGGAGTGTCTGCTTGAATAACGCTCGAATAAGTTGAATTTCGGTCTAAAACAAAATTTCACAAGGGTTTTTCAACAGGGGAACGGAATTTGTAAAGAATGCGATAAGTGACAGTCAGGAATAGAATAAAACATTTGCGAGATGTGAATTTGGAACGGGCTCCTTGATTTGAAGGAATATTAGATATTGATAATGGAGAATTAAAGTCCGTCACGGAGATGAAGTTTAATCTTATTTCCAGACACTTTCTTATAAATGTAAAGTGAAATTGTTTATTTATCGTTATATTATTTAACTCCTCTTGTATTATTTACTAGTATGTGTTGCAATACCGAGTGTACCAATAATTGGTTGTCTTGATATGATTTAAATTACAAATGTCTGATTTCATAATAAATCAGTCAATATTATCAATTATTAGTTTTTTGCATTGACCAAACATTCACAGCAGATATCCATCTTGCCTAACTAAAAGTAATATTTGTATGTTTAAAAAATAATCAGCAGTAATTTAATGTAATAGAAAAGTGTTTCTATAACATGTATCACATGTATGACACACCCTTGGTAAGACTGGGGTTGGGAGCAGCATGATATCATCATCTTATCTATTCTTTAAAAGTGTCAACAAAATACTACTTTCTTATAGTGGAAAATCGAATCAGTAATAGCACTTTTGGAATATATGATGAATTTAAAGCGCAGGTAACTAGGTGTTAATTAGAAGCACGGTATATTTTTTTAGAAAAGACATATATATATATATATATATATATATATATATAAATATGTTTGATTCTTGTTGGAAAATAT